>SJYV01013006.1:285868-336740 GCA_006410875.1 Neotragus pygmaeus | reverse complement strand
TGTCCAACTCTTTTGCAACTCTATGGATGATAGCCCACCAGGCTCCTCTGTCCATGACATTTTGTAGGCAAGAATACTGGAAGTTGCTACTTCTTCCTCCAGGGGATCTTCCTGACCCAGGGCTTGAACCCAGGTCTCCTGCATTGGCAGGCAGATTCTTTACCACTGAACCACCAGGGAAGCCCATTAGAAGAGAGAATGGGATCGAATCTGCCCTTGCCCTGCGTACTGATGGGCTTTGTTGAAGCTGGTGATCATTGGCCCTTGACACCAAGCACCACTTTCAGAGTCAGCTGTGGCCAAAGCACTTTACCTTATGCCTTCCCGGCAGTTTCCAGCTAAAACATGGAAAGTTTTATGATGAAAAGAGTATTTTTAATTTGCTCAACCTAGCAGGTTGAGTCAGTGTCTTCCCGGCCTACTTGAATCATGAAGTGCAGTTAGCGGTACTATCTTCAGCTGCGCTATATAGGAGAAAAGTCCATTTTATTTGAAAGAAAAATAAAAGGTACATCCTGAGTCAGAACCTTGGTGGATTGATCCAAAGTCAAAGGCCTCTTGTACTGAATTTACAAACTGTGAATTGTTTCTTTTTCAGAGGCTGATCTAAATTTTAGGGCAGCAAGCACTCTTGAGGCTTAGAAAAGTTGGAGGGTGCACACAAGGCCATGTAACCCATTCATCATAGAACCAGGCCTTCAAGAAATGTTTGGAAAGTTCTTTCCGTTTCATCCTGCCATACAATTTTTTTTCCTCTTTAAAGTCTTCTTATTTTCTTATTAGTATTTAAATAGTATTAAGAAATAAATTATGGCTAAGAACATTTACTCCCAGATGCAAATCTAATTTTCTGGGAGGTCAGCATGAGGGCATAATGATGAAGGCAAGCTGTCCTTCCGACCCCAGAGTTTCCATCTGCTCAAGTTTATTTCTACTTTTCTGCATGTTGCTCTCAGATACCACCTCACACCTCCCGACTGTGTCCCAGTGTATACAACACACTCTTCTCTCCTTCAGGCTGCAGCTGGTGGCTGCTTCTATTTGCCCTTTTGTCTGGAGCAGCGTTCCCTCCGTGATTTATCTTCTTGATGTCAGCGTTGTTTCCTATTTTCCTAACAAACAGGAGGCCAAGTGTGAGAAGTACTTGGATTATGGCTGTATTGCCCTCCAGAGGCACCACTGCACACAGGGTAACTATATAGCATTACCAGTTTCATTCTGTCTTTTATAGAAATCAGGGTGTCTTTTGCAGATTAGATAAAAACTGTTTCCCTGCTTCACTTTTCCTGAACTAACAAATTTCCAGAATGCTTTAAGGATAGAGAATGTGCTGTGTGTTTGTTAAAGCTTAACAGTAGATTTTGAGGAAAATTAAGACCCCAGAAAACAGAAAATGGAACAGCATTTTCCATTTCCCTATAAGAGAATATATGTATTTCTTGTCATATGGATATCAATGCCATCATTATTTTTAAAACTATTCACAATTTATTATGGTATCAGTGCTATTACTTTCTATTTCCTTATTTCATTGTGGCTTCAAATATAGTCTGCTGCTAAGTCGCTTCAGTTGTGTCCGACTCTGTGCGACCCCGTAGACGGCAACCCAACAGATTCCCCCATCCCTGGGATTCTCCAGGCAAGAACTGAGAGACGTGAAGTCGCTCAGTTGAACCCGACTGTTAGCGACTCCATGGACTACAGCCCACCAGGCTCCTCCATCCATGGGATTTTCCAGGCAAGAGTACTGGAGTGGGGTGCCATCGCCTTCTCCCCAAATATAGTCTAGAAGGGACAAAAAATTAGAAGCATCATTGCTTCCATCATTTGGTCTTTTACTTAGAATTGATGTTTTTCTTTCCTATTGAGGTACATTTTGGTTTTTTTTTTGGCTGTTCTATACAGCATGTGGGATCTTAGTTCCCTGACCAAGGATGGAACTCGTGCCCCCGCAGCAGCAGTGCAGAATCTTAACCACTGGACCGCTAGGGAAGCCCCGAGGTACAAAATTGAAGTGAACATCCAAGTGTGCAAGAAGTCCAACCCTAAGTATAAAGCTTAGTTCTTTTTATTACATATATATATGGATATATATACATATATACACTCATGTAATTACGATTCAGATCTAGATGTAAAAATCTACAGCACTCCTAAAAGTTCCCTCATATTCTTGCCTGTGCATACCTGGCCTTCTACTGGAGTTTACCACTAATATGATTTTTACCACAATTCATAGCTTTGCCTCTTCATGGACCCCATATCAATGCAATTGAACACTACTTCTCTTCCATGTCTGGTTTCTTCTATTCTGCATGACTGTGAGACTCATTTACATTGTTGCTTGCATCAGTAGGTTTTTCTTTTTAAAACTGAGGATGGGGGAAGCTAAGAACTAAGGACTGTTGGGAATAGCATTTCATAGGTTTATCATCCTCAACTCTCTTCAGAATATCAATTCTTGTTTGTCAATTTTAGATATATTCATCTTTACTGACTTGGTTGAATTTTATTTTTTTCACAATGGATGATTTGATAAATTTTGTTTTAGATACAATCCAAATAATAGGGTGTGAGTAGGGATGGAGGCTCCTGGTGGCTCAGTGGTGAAGAATCTGTCTACCAAAGCAGGAGATGCAGGTTCGATCCGGAAGATCCCCTGGAGAAGGAAATGGCAACCCATTCCAGCATTCTTGCCTGGAGAACCTCTATAGACAGAGGAGCCTGGCAGGCTACTGTCCTTGGTGTTGGGAAGAGTCAGACACAATTTAGTGACTAAACAACAATTGTGTTCTTTATGTGACAGTATCAGAATGGATCTATTCTCCAGTTGAACGGACATGTGGGTTGTGTTCAATATTGGGTCATTATAAATAAAGCTGCTAAGAACATACTGGCATTTATATTTTAGTTGGTACAAGTACTCTTTTCTCTTCGTTGTATACCCAAGCGGAGAATTGTTGGCTTCTAGGGCAGAGGGGGCGATGGTTAGATGGCATCACCAACTCAATGGGCATGAATTTAAACAAACCCCAGGAGATGGTAGAGGATAGAGGAGCCTGGTGTGTTCTGTCCATGAGATTGCAAAGAGTGGGACACAACTTGGCAACTGAACAACAACAAACAATGGTAGGTATATGTTTAACTTCAGTGCTTATTACCAAACAGTTTTCTGATATTTAGAAGACAAATTTATGGTTATCAAAGGGGAAGGCAGAGAGGATAAGTCAGGCTGAGATTTCATCACTAACATGTAAGATTTCCAATTGCTCAATAGCCTTACCAATGTTGGTATCTCAGTCTTTAATTTTAGCCATTCCAGGAATATGTAGTGGTAACTCATTGTGGTTTTTATTTTTTTCTTTCCCATTACACTTTATTACAAGATAATAAATATAGTTCCCTGTGCTATGTAGTAGGACCTTGTTGTTTATCTATTTTATGTGTAGGAATTTGTATCTGCTAATTCCAAATTCCTAATTTACCCTCCTTGCCTTCCCCTTTAATAATCATACATTTGTTTTCTAAATCCGTGAGTCTGTTTCTCCTTGGTAAGTAAATTCGTTTGCATCATTTTTTTAGTTTCCACATACAAATGATACTTGTCTTTCTCTTTCTGATCATATGGTTTTAGTTTGCGTTTCCTTGGTGAGTAATAACATCGACCAGCTTATTTATTTTATTTTATTGATTTATTTTGGGTCTTCGTTGCTTTGATGGGCTTCCTCTGTTTGCAGAGGGGGGCTGCTCTGTTGCGGTGCTCAGGCTTCTCATTGCGTTGGCGTCTCTTATTGCAGCGCATGGGCTCTAGAGCTTTCGGGCTCATGGTTGTTGCACAGGGGCTTAGTAACCCTGAAAGTGAAAGTGAAGGTCGCTCACTTTGTCCGACTCTTTGTGACCCCGTGGACTATACACTCTATGGAATTCTCCAGGCCAGTATACTGGAGTGAGTAGCCTTTCCCTTCTCCAGGGCATCTTCCCAACCCAGGGATTGAACCTAGGTCTCCCACATTGCAGGTGGACTCTTCACTAACTGAGCTTCAGAGGAAGCCCTAGGAGCCCCGAGGCATGTGGAATCTTCCCAGACCAGGCTCTGAACCTGTGTCTCCTGCATTGGCAGGCGAATTCTTACCCACTGCACCACCAGGGAACTTCTGATATTGACCAACATTTCATAAGCTTATAGGCCAATTGGATACATTGTTTTGAGACATTTCTTTCTTTTGCCTATTTTTTCAAAAATTTTGGACTGGCTATCTTTTTCTTGCTGATTTGAAGGAGTTCTTTACATATTCTTGATATGGGTCCTTCATTGTATTATGCATTACAAATATTTTCTCCCGTTCTATGGCTTGTCTGTTTTCTATCTTGAGAGTGAAAAACAGAAGTTCTTTATTTTATTGAGACTCAAATTCTCAAACAGTTTTTTAAGACTTTTATGGTTGGTGCTTTTTTGTGTGCCATTGAAGAAATCTTTGCCCAGCATTAAGTCTAGGAAATATTCTCCTATGTATCATTATACCTTTCACATTATTATCTGTGATATGTTTCAAATTAGCTTTTAAGTATGACAAGGAAGTGGGGGCTCCCCTGGTGGTTTAGTGCTAAAGGATCCACATGTCAATCCCTACCGATGCAGGAGACACAGGTTAGATCCTTGAGTTGGAAAGAACCTCTGGAGAAGGACATGGCAACCCACTCCAGTTTCTTTGCCTGGGAAATCCCATAGACAGAGGAGCTTGGCTGGCAACAGTCCATGGGGTTGCAAAGAGCTGGACACGACTGAGCAACTAAACAGGTGATAAGGCGGGGGTAGTGGTAAAGAACCCACCTGCCCATGCAGGAGACACAAGAGACGTGGATTGGATCCCTGGGTTGGGAAGATCCCCGGAGGAGGACATGGCAACCCACTCCAGTATTCATGCCAGGGAAATCCCATAGACAGAGGAGCCCAGCAGGCTACAGTCCACGAGGTTTCAAAGAGTCGGACAGGACTGAGTACACACTCATGAGCAACCAAACAACATCAACAGCAAACGAGGAATTGTGGGAGTTTGTCCGCCTCCCTCCCCTGTAATGAATATCCCATTGCTCCAGTACTGTTTATTGGACAGGTCAGCCTTTCTCATTGCGCTATGATGGCACTTCTGCTGTAAATCAAGTGACAGCAATATGTAAGTCCATTTCTGGAGGAAGGAGTTCCATTTTTAGTATATTCACTGCAAATATTGTAGTGAATGTGGCATTGGACTGAGTATTAGAAACCCTTGCCTTCAGGGCTGTTTTTTTCAAGGGGTCTGGGAGACTTAGGAGCAGAGAACGTTGATGTGCTTGCTGCCACATCCTAACTCCCTCCTGGCTTTTTATGCCTCTTCCCATACAGCTGGCTAGTGATCACCTTCCTTCTTCAGTCACTGCCGACTATATCAGTGATTATATCACTGCTGACCCAGTCGTACCTAGCTTCTGGATGACCTTCAAACAAGCAGATTCTCCCTCTTGGGAGAATCTTTTTTTTTTTTTTTAATTTTTATTGGAGTATAGTTGCTTTACAATGTTGTTAGTTTCCACTGTACAGCAAAATGAATCAGCTATTGTTTACATATATCCCCTCTTTTTTGGATTTCCTTCTCCCTTGGGTCACCACAGAGCACTGACTCTAGTTCCCTGTGATACATAGCAGGTTGTCATCGGTTATGTTTTATATATAGTATCAGTAGTGTACTGATAATATGTCAATTCAAACTTGTAATCCATTCTCTCAGGAGAATCTGCACCTGAGATTTACAGAGACTGCTAATTTGCATTGGAAGATGCCGCAAACCAGTTAAATATACCAAGTTAAATTTAAGGGATTCCCTGGTGGCTCAGACGGTAAAGCGTCTGCCCGCAATGCCAGAGACCCGGGTTCGATCCCTGGGTCGGGAAAATCCGCTGGAGAAGGAAATGGCAACCCACTCCACTCCAGTTTCTTGCCTAGGATATCCCATGGACAGAGGAACCTGGTGGGCTACAGTCCGTGGGGTCGCAAAGAGTCAGACACAACTGAGCAACTTCACTTTCACTTTCAAACTTAAGGAAAAAGGTATCATTGAGACTGCTAGCCGTTGGAGAGAGTGTGTGAAGGAAAAGAATGGCTGAGAAGCACAGAGGATGGAGATGAAAGACCAGACGATAGCACTGCTGGCAGAGCGAGACTGCTTGAAAGAGCTCTTGCAAGACTCTTAGGACTCCATCTGCCAACAGTTGTTTGAAAAAGAGCAGGAGAGATGAACAGCGGGGCGTCTGGGCATTCAAACACACTCCTTCACCCAGAGGCAATGCAGACTGCGCTTTATAATTTTTTTTTTTAAAGTCACATAAAATATATTTTAACAATTTTATTTTCTCCTTAGGCCTCCAAGTAACTTTGAAGTTTGTTTTACACAAGCTCTCACAGAGGCTGCGGGTGATCAGCTGCAGTCCAGGGAGAGCCCCGCTCAACTTAACAAGCCCCCTCCAACCCAGGACACTGGAGCCAAACTGGAGCTGCTTTCCTGGGTGAGCCTTGGGTCCAAATCTTCAGCTTCCTGAAGGCTGTGCATCTTTGTAAGAAGTCCTACTTTTATTCAAGCTAGTTTGGGTATTTTTATTATTTTTTTATTTAAACTTCTTATTTTATATTGGAGTATAGCCAATTGATGGGTTCCCCGGTAGCTCAGAGGTAAAGACTCTGCCTGTAATGTGGGAGACACAAGAGACGTGTGTTTGATCCACATTTTTCAAGGTGTGATCTGTGGAGACCCAAGGGGGTCCTAGAGACTTTTTTCCCACTGTTATTATTTGGACTAGTAGTTCAAAACTATGCTGGGCAAAATTTCTGACAACGTTGCAGTAGAACCAAGCTGTACTCTTAGCACTACACTTATTACCTAATTTACCATCATCAGTCAGTCAGTTCAATCCCTCAGTCGTGTCCAACTCTTTGCGACCCCGTGAACCACAGCACGCCAGGCCTCCCTGTCCATCACCAACTCCCAGAGTTTATCCAAACTCATGTCCATTGAGTTGGTGATGCCATCCAACCATCTTATTCTCTGTCGACCCCTTCTCCTCCTGCCCTCAATCTTTCCCAGCATCAGGGTCATTTCAAATGAGTCAGCTCGCTGCATCTGGTGGCCAAAGTATTGGAGTTTCAGCTTCAACATCAGTCCTTCCAATGAACACCAGGACTGATCTCTTTTAGGATGGACTGGTTGGATCTCCTTGCAGTTCAAGGGACTCTCAAGAGTCTTCTCCAACCCCATAGCATCAATTCTTCGGCGCTCAGCTTTCTTTATAGTCCAACTCTCACATCATACATACATACAATTTACCATCATACATCGTAAGAAAAAGAATTACCAGTTTCACTTAAGAATGTCCTTGATGTAAAAATTATATTGTCTCAGCCCTTGAGTAAATAACTTTTTGACATTTGGCATTAGGAAATGAGAAGTATGCATAGAAAGCACTTTTGCTGTTTAAAGATAAGTGAGGACTTCCCTGGTATCTCAGCTGGTAATATATAATGATTGTCTTTAGGAAAAGCCTTGTGAGTTTGTTTGAGCTGCAAGTTGAAATAGCCACTTTCTTTTGGATAAATCTTCTTTTTGGATAAACTATTTTTTATAAGAATGATTGACATTGTGGTTATTTAGATTTGAATGTTCAGGAGACATTTTCTAGAAAATAAATGAAATGAGATGGTAATTTCAAGAAAAACAACTAACAGCATCTGTTGCCATTTATAAAATTTGAGTTTTCAAGTGAAAATTAGAATTTGACAGCTTTCCAATACTTGAAGACTTTGAGATAAGATCACACACATACACATGCACAGAGATCTTTTGGATATTGACACATTTCATCTTACATATAATTTTGATATTCCATAAAAATGATATTATATATAAAATAAAATGTGTCAACATCTGAAAGATCTACATAATCCAGCGAACCAATATTTTTTAAGTGACCAATGTGTGCTGTTATACAAACATGCATGGAAAAAGATCCATTCAAACTATAAAATGGAACAAAGGATTTTAATATAACAGAATATGGAAAATTCATTAATCTGATTTAATCCATATTGAAGTTAACCTTTAAGAAACTACCACTTGTCAAGTTCTGATGTGATATCAAGGAAGAATATCCACAATTATCTCAAAAATATTTCCCTTTTCCAACCATACATTTGTATGAAGATTGGTTTTCTTTACATATGTAAACTAAAACAACATAATATATCATATTGAATAGCAAGCAGATATGAGAATCCAGCTGTCTTTTATTAAGTATGACATAAAACAGATGTGCAAAAATGTCAAGCAATGGTGCTTTTCTCACTAATTTTTTTGGAAAATAAAGTTATTTCTTTAAACAGCTCTATTAAGGTATAACTGAAATATAATAAACTACCCATGTTTTAAAATGTACAGTTTGATAAATTTTGAAGTATGAGCACATCTATTGATACCATCACTCTGATCAAGATAACGAATGTATCCACCACTCTCAAAAATTTCCTTTTAAATTTCTACCTCCCTCCCTGACTTGCCTCCCACGTTTCCAGACAACCACTGATCTTCTCTCTGTCATTCTGCTTTACTGTGCATTCTCTAGAATTTTATTTAAATGGGTTCATAGCGTATGTATACTTTTTTGTCTGCCTTGATATTCACCTGTGTTTTTGCATGTGTCCAAAGCGCATTCATTTTCATTGTTGAGTATTCTTCCCTTGTATGGATATAACATAATTTGATTTTTGATTCACCCACTGCTATCGTGTGGATGTGGATGCCCCCCTGAAATTTATACAGTTTAAAAGGTAAAGCCTAAGGTGATGGTATTAGGAGGTGGAGTCTTAGGGAAGTGATTAGGTCATGAGGACAGAGCCCTCATGAATAGAACTGGTGTCCATAAAAGAGGCCCAGACATGGGACTCCCCTAGTAGCCCAGTGGCTAAGACGCCATGCTCTCAATGCAGGGGATCCGGGTTTGATCCCTGGTCAGGGAACTAGATCCCATGTGTGCAACTAAAGATCCTAAGTGCAACTAAGACCTGATGCAACAGGTTTTGAGTGTATACTCAAGGCACTTGAGTGTACAACAGGAAGTCTGCAGCCCAGAAGAGAGCCCTTGCCCAACCTGGCTAGCACCCTAATCTGAGACTCGCAGCCTCCAGAACTGTGAGAAATAGATTTCTATTGTTTATAAGCTACTCAGTTTGTTGCATTTTGTTCTAGTGGCCTGAACGCATAAAGACACTGGTTAATGGGCATTTGGATTGTTTCAGGTCTTGGTTATTATAAATTTGCTATGAATAATAACATATACATCTTTGTATGGACATATTCTTTCATTTCTCTTTGGTAAATACCTAGGAGAGAGAAGACCGGGTCATAAGCTAGGTGTACATTTCATATTTTCAGAAACTGTCAAAGAGGTTTCTAAAGTACTTGCACCATTTTGCACTCCCACCAGCAGGGCATGAGGGTTCATATTCCTCCACATCCTCACCAACATTTAGAATATCTGTTCAATTTTTGCCATTCTTACAAGTGGGTATCAGCATCTTGGTGGTGGTTTAGTCACTGTCATGTCCAACTCTTTGCAACCATATGGACTGTAACCCATCAGGTTCCTCTGTCCAGGGGATTTCCCAGGCAAGAATACTGGAGTGGGTTCCCACTTGCTTCTCCAGGGGGCATCTTCCTGACCCAATAAACTGTGTATCCTGCATTGGCAGGCAGATTCTTTACCACTGAGCCACCAGGGAAGCTCTCAGTTCAGTTCAGTTAAGTCACTCAGTCGTGTCTGACTCTTTGTGACCCCATGAATCGCAGCCCTCCAGGCCTCACTGTCCATCACCAACTCCCATTCACTCAGACTCACGTCCATCGAGTCGGTGATGCCATCCAGCCATCTCATCCTCTATCGTCCCCTTTTTCTCCTGCCCCCAGTCCCTCCCAGCATTAGAGTCTTTTCCAATGAGTCAACTCTTTGCATGAGGTGGCCAAAGTACTGGANCTTTATAATTATAACGAATTTTATTTAGGTCATACTGAATGGTCTAGTAGTTTTCCCTACTTTCTTCAATTTCAGTCTGAATTTGGCAATAAGGAGTTCATGATCTGAGCCACAGTCAGCTCCTGGTCTTGTTTTTGCTGACTGTATAGAGCTTCTCCATCTTTGGCTGCAAAGAATATAATCAATCTGATTCTTTTATTGACCATCTGGTGATGTCCATGTGTAGAGTCTTCTCTTGTGTTGTTGGAAGATGGCATTTGTTATGACCAGTGTGTTGTCTTGACAAAAGTCTATTGGCCTTTGCCCTGCTTGATTCTGTACTCCAAGGCCAAATTTGCCTATTACTCCAGGTATTTCTTGACTTCCTACTTTAGCATTCCAGTCCCCAATAATGAAAAGGACATCTTTTTGGGGTGTTAGTTCTAAAAGGTCTTGTAGTTCTTCATAGAACTGTTCTTCAGTGGGGCATAGGCTTGGATCACCGTGATATTGAATGGTTTGCCTTGGAAACGAACAGAGATCATTCTGTCGTTTTTGAGATTGCATTCGAGTACTGCATTTCGGACTTTTTTGTTGACCATGATGGCTACTCTATTTCTTCTAAGGGGTTTCTGCCTACAGTAGTAGATATAATTGTCATCTGAGTTAAATTCACCCATTCCAGTTCATTTTAGTTCGCTGATTCCTAGAATGTCGATGTTCACTCTTGCCGTCTCCTGTTTGGGCACTTCCAATTTGCCTTGATTCGTGGACCTGACATTCCAGGTTCCTATGCAATATTGCTCTTTACAGCATTGGACCTTGCTTCTATCACCAGTCACATCCACAACTGAGTATTGTTCTTGCTTTGGCTCCATTCCTTCATTCTTTCTGGAGTTATTTCTCCACTGATCTCCAGTAGCATATTGGGCACTTACCAACCTGGGGAGTTCCTCTTTCAGTATCCTATCATTTTGCCTTTTCATACTGTTCATGGGATTCTCAAGGCAAGAATACTGAAGTGGTTTGCTATTCCTTTCTCCAGTGAACCACATTCTGTCAGACCTCTTCACCATGACCCGCTCGTCTTGGGTGGCCCCACATGGCATGGCTTGGTTTCATTGAGTTAGACAAGGCTGTGGTCTGTGTGATCAGATTGGCTGGTTTTATGCTATCATGGGTTCAGTGTGTCTGCCCTCTGATGTCCTCTCGCAACACCTATTGTCTTACTTGGGTTTCTCTTACCTTGGACATAGGGTTTCTCTTCACGGCCGCTCCAGCAAAGCACAGCCGCTGCTCCTTACCTTGGACGAGGTTGCCCCTCCTGACTTTGAACGTGGAGTAGTTCCTCTTGGCCCTCCTGCGCCTGCGCAGCTACAGCTTCTTGAACATGAGGTTGCTTCTCTCCGCCACCACCCCGACCTTGGACGTGGCGTAGCTCCTCTCAGCCACCACCCCAACCTTGGGCATGGGTAACTCCTCTTGCCATCACCCCATAAGTTAGACAGCCACAAATCCAGGATTAGATCTAATCTTATACCAATCAGTCTAATTTTCTCTTTATAGAGTGTTTTCTTGTCTTTCAGGTCATATTACTGTTGAAAACACACTATATTTTACTAAAAGGCATATTCATGTACTGCTTCTAAAGCACAGTTGACCTTAGGTTTCCTATTATTTGAATAATCTTCCTATTATTTGAATAGAAACTGTAAAATAAAAATTCACTTTTCATATGAAGGTGTTTCCTAGGCTAAAATGATGGGAAGATATGGAAAACAAGCATATTTTGCAATTTTAATGGTCTGCCTTGGAACAGAACATCCTCTGTAATCTGTCTGGTAGCTGAATTGGTGATTGAATTCCGCAAACAAATGCCAATATCACCAAAGTAAAAACACAAATATTAGAACAGAGAAACACTGTAAGCACTTAACATTTAGCAGACTAGAATCCAATTTTACTTTCAAAGCTCAAAAATAAACTAACTCTCTATGGCAATGTTTATATAAGTAGCCCTGTGTCTTATTCTCCCTTGTGTGTGGGTGGAAATAAAAAATAGTCTCTCTGGAACAGACACCAGGAAGAATCATCATTTCTGTGCATACTATGACTATATTTTCCATACCAAAAATTAGGTCATGTCAGCAATGACTTTTCAGAAAGAATTAATAGGAACTATCCACTGGATTGTAGAGAAAGCAAAGGAGTTCCAGAAAAAATCTACATCTGCTTTATTGACTTCACTAAAGCCTTTGACTGTGTGGATCACAACAAGCTGAGGAAAATTCTTAAAGTGATGGAAATACCAGACCACCTTACCTGCCTCCTGATAAACCTATATGCAAGTCAAGAAGCAACAGTTAGAACTGGACATGGAAGAACTGACTGGTGAAAGGAGTACATCAAGGCTGTATATTGTCATCCTGCTTATTTAACTTATATGCAGAGTACATCACATAAAATGACAGGCTGGATGATTCCCAAGCTGAAATCAAGATTGCTGGGGGAAATATCGATAACCTCAGATATGCAGATGATACCACTCTAATGGCAGAAAGTGAAGAGGAACTAAAGAGCCTATTGATGAAGATTAAAGAGGAGTGTGAAAAAGCTGGTTTAAAACTCAACATTCAAAAAACTAAGATCATGGCATTCGGTCTCATTACTTCATGGCAAATAGATGGGGGAAAAGTGGAAAGAGTGACAGATTTATTTTTCTGGGCTTCAAAATCACTGCAGATGGTGACTGCAGCCGTGAAATTAAAAGATGTTTGCTCACTGGAAGGAAAGTTATGACAAACCTGTGTATTAGACAGTGTATTAAAAACCAAAGATGTAACTTGGCCAATGAAGTTCTATATAGTCAAAGCTATGGTTTTTCCAGTAGTCATGTACAGATGTGAGAGTTGGACAATAAAGAAGGCTGAGTGACAAAGAACTGATGCTTTAGAACTGTGGTGTTGGAAAAGACTCTTGAGAGTCCCTTGGACAGCAAAGAGATTAAACCAGTCAGTCCTAAAATAAATTAACCCTGAATATTCATTGGAAGGACTGATGCTGAAGCTCAACCTCCAATACTTTGGCCACCTGATGTGAAGAGCCAACTCATTGGAAAAGACCCTGATGCTGGGAAGGACTGAGGGCAAGAGGAGAAGGGGCCGACAGAGGATGAGATGGCTGTATGGCTTGACACAGTGAATAAGAATTTGAGCAAACTCCGGGAGATAGTGAAGGACAGAGTAGCTTGGCATTCTGCAGTCCATGAGGTCACAAAGAGTCAGACACAACTGAGCAAATGAACAACAACAGTAACAATAGGAGGATAATGATCGAGGTGTTCTAAGAATTTGTGCCAATATTATGTTACTACATAGGAAAAAACCTGATATGATTCATGTAAGGTAAAGTTCATTTAAAGTGTACAATTCAGTGGTTTTTAGTAATTCACAATGCTGTGTAGCCATCACCGCTATCTGATTCCAGAATGTTTCCATCACCTTGCAGAGAAGCCCCTTACCTATCAGCAGTGACTCTCCATTTTTCATTCTCTCCAATTCCTGGCAACCACTCATCTGTTTAT
This sequence comes from Neotragus pygmaeus, assembly GCA_006410875.1. NCBI lineage: Eukaryota > Metazoa > Chordata > Mammalia > Artiodactyla > Bovidae > Neotragus > Neotragus pygmaeus. Next base: position 323,125 of record SJYV01013006.1, on the reverse strand, counting down.
ACGGATTTGCCTATTGCGGGCATTTTGCAGAAATCAAATCTTGTAATATGCGGCTTTCTGAGTCTGGCTTCTTTTACTTAGCATATTTTCAAGGTTTATTCAAATTGTAGCATCTGTCAGAATTGCTTTCCATTTTATGGCCAGGTAATACTTCATTATATGGATATGCTACATTTTATTTATCATGTCCTAGCATTTCTATATACATTTTAAAGTTAACTTATTAATTACTACAAAAGTTCTGTTAGGATTCTGATTGTCATTGCAATCAATCTGTAGATCAATTTGGGGAGAAATGAGATCTTAATAAAATTAACTCTTCCAATTTATGAATACAGAATTGTTGTTTAGTTGCTCAATCGTGTTCGACTCTTTTGCAACCCCACAGACTGCAGCTCGTCATGCTCCCCTGTCCCTGGGATTTCCCAGGCAAGAATACTGGAGTGGATCACCATTTTCTTCTTCAGCGGATCTTCCCAACCAAGGGATCAAACCTAAGTCTTTTGCATTGCAGGTGGATTCTTTACTGCTGAGCCACTAGGGAAGCCTGAACATAGGATTACTCTCCAATTATTTCAGTCTCTAATGTCTCAGCTTTCAGTATAGAGATAGTATGTGTTATTTATTACATTTATCCTTAGGTAGTTTAATATTGTTTGTTATTGTACATAGTATTGTTTTAAAATGTATTTTCTAGGTTCTTATTGCTTGTGTAAATAAAATTTGATTTTGGTGTATTGACATTGTACCCTACAACATTTCTAAATTCACTGAGCTGTTTTAACGTTTTCTATATATTTATAAGAATTTTGTACATACTCAGTCCTGTTGTCTGTGAATAAAAACAGTTAACACCTCTTTCTTTCCAGAATTTTTGCCTTGTATTCTGTTCTTTTGCCTTATTGAGCTGGCTAGAATTTCCAGTATAGTATGAGCAGAGGAATAGGATTAGGTGTCCTTGCTTCATTCCTGATCTTAGGAGGAAAGATTTAATTCTTTCACCATTAAATACCATGTTACATGTTTTTTCATACATGTTCTTTATCAAAATGAGACATTCTTTTCTATTTCATTTTGTTGAGAGTTTTAAATCATGAAGTCACACTGAAATTTGTTAAAAGCTTTTTCTGCATCTATTGAAATGGTCATGTGATTTAGCTTTTCTTTAATGTAGTCAATTAAATTTGATTTTTATATGTATATTTATGAGAGATATTGATCTTTGGTTTTCCTATAATGCATTTGTCAGATCTTGGTATCAGGTTCTACAGATCATAGATCAGTAGTGTTTTCATCTCCTCTATTTCCCATGTGTGTATAAGATTGTTATTATTTCCTCCTTAAATGTTAGAAGTCATCAGTAAGGCAGGTTGGAATCTCTGTAACAAAGGTGAGCTGGAGTTTGAGTCTGAAAGATATTTGCTGGTGCTTAACACAAGACTCCTGAGAGTCTCTTGGACTGCAAGGAGATCCAGCCAGTCCATTCTGAAGGAGATCAGCCCTGGGATTTCTTTGGAAGGAATGATGCTAAAGCTGTAACTCCAGTACTTTGGCCACCTCATGCGAAGAGTTGACTCATTGGAAAAGACTTTGATGCTGAGAGGGATTGGGGGCAGGAGAAGGGGACGACCGAGGATGAGATGGCTGGATGGCATCACGGACTCGATGGATATGAATCTGAGTGAACTCTGGGAGTTGGTGATGGACAGAGAGGCCTGGCGTGCTGCAGTTCATGGGATCGCAAAGAGTCAGACATGACTGAGCGACTGAACTAAACTGAACTGAATATCTCTATTGGGAGAGTGAGGAGTATGGGGTGAAGCTAGAAGTTAAACTTCAACAAATACTCTGCTAACTTCAACTGGCAGGCAAGGGGTCTTTGGAGCCAGTGCTGCTTGTTAGGGTGTTTTTTTACCTTTCTTTGTATTTTTACCTTTCTTTGAAGGTTGCTTTGAGAAGGTCATGACAATTTGCTGGGCTCCAGCCTCGGTGGATCCAAGGTAATTCGAAGGGGAGACAGAGTAGGTATCCTAGGAAAAAACTTATTTAATTACAGATATGAGAGAGATTAGAAATGGATAGTGTAGTAGGAAAATTGGTGGAGAAAAAGAGGCTGAAAAACTTGGTTTACGTGGAATACCAATCACCACCTACGTAGGCCACAGGCATCTTTCCATTCTCCCGAAGGAGAGGAGGCACTGAGGCCTCCCCAGTCCAACCTTAGAAGCCCAGGCAGAATTAGCAGGCTTGGGGAGTACCCACATTCCAGATGGGAATTCAGCCAGAAAAACGGGGAGCAAGAAAGAAACGACACGCGGAATCAGTCTTTCCAGAAACTGATCCGATTTCTTTATTTTTTAGGTTTGTTTACATAGTTTTTGTTATACATAGGGATGAATACAGAGTCATGCAGGGGTCAGCAGACCTGACCCTTGTCACAGTCAGGTGCTTCATATAAAATTATTCAAGGGTCTTATGGGTTTTACATCATCTTCTGGCCATGAGGCCTGCTGACATTTTATGGCCCTTTCTGATAATGGTCAGTTAACCAGAAAACTTATTCTTTCCAGGGGTGATTTTTTCTTAAATCAGGCGCCACCCTCCAAGTAAAGTTACATTCCTATAGGGTGAGGGTGTAGTGAGTTACAACTAAGAAAGGAATTTACTTAGCCTAAGGTTTAACATGATTAATCTTAAAGGTTAATACTTATTTTTCCTATATGCTAGTTATATTCATTATAAGGGCAAGGAATATGGAGATTTAGCAGCAGCAAATATTGGCTCAACAAATGAAAACCCTTCACTAATGTTCCCCTTAAGATCTATTTAGTCTTAAGATAGTGACAAAGTTACATTTTTACATAGCAAGGGCACAGTGATTTATAAGAAAGTACAGTGATCTATAACAAAAGAGAAAATTCATTAACTCAAAAAGTGTAGTATTGCTAACCTCAAAAACTACTATATTTCCTTTTCTATATTCCAAATACATTGATTAATATATTCTCAGGTGCCTAAGGATATGGAGGCCTGGTGGCAATCATTGACTCAACAATGAGAAAAGCCCTATACTAATTAAGACTTTCAAGATATTCCAAACTCTCTGTGCTGTTTATGGTTGAGAGGTTGTCACACAAGCTAGTCTGTCAGCAGAGAGGTTTGACCTGAGACACCCTTGTCACATACAGGGCAGGGAATTAGCAGTAATTATTGGCACAACAAATGAAAAAACCCTTCACCAATATAATTTCTAATCAACCCACTATACTATACTAATGATTTTCTAACTTCTCAAAAGAGTGTATTTAGAAAGTTTTAAAGCATCTCGTGCCTCTCATGGTTGGGAGGCTGTAAACAATCACATGTGGCTGGACGAACCTGATCAGGCAGGCTAGAGGACCTTCAGAAGTGTTTGTAAGTTGACACACTCTTGTCAAGCCCAGGAATTTTTATTAACTGGAGCTGCAAGTTAACTCCTTCTCCGAGAGAAATGGTTATGGGGGCTTGATCCCGCCTTTGCATATGCCAAACCTCCTTCCTCATGACCTTTGCCATGGGCGGAGTTCTTCACGCTGGCTCCCGGCAATTGATGTGGAGTGCTTTGCAGACAGGTGGGCCCCATCAGTGCCAACCCAGTCAGTATCTGCATGGTGTCCTCAGCTCTCTGAGATAACCAGTGTCCATGAGCCTTCTGCCTCTTTCCCCCCACTCCAGGAAGTGCTGGGCTGGTGGTGGAATTCATGTCCTTTGCTTCCCTTTACTCTGGGATCATAATCTTGCTTTCTTATAGTCAAAGAAACTCAGTATTCCTTTATCCTTGTATTCTTTTATCAGTTTTATTGTTGTTTTCAATAGGAGAGTTGGTTTAAGACCAAACCTCCAACAGGTTAGGAAGAAAAAAGATCTCAGTTTAGCTTTTGATAACCAGTTTCAAAGACACTTATTTTCATTATCTTTATTAGAAATTTATTTTTAACACTATTTTATCATTTTGAGATATATTTTCCCTTAGTTGACTATAAAAGTTTAACAAACTTGGAAATAGCTATAAACCTAAATCACAGTACAGAATGTTTGGCTAATGTAGATCTCTTTTCAGATGTGCACTCCTCCCCCTCCCTTCCCTATAATATCTTTTTTCAAAAAATTGAACTAATCACATACACCGGTTTCATGGCAGCTTTCCTGACAGATCAGCCAAAACAGAAGAGCTTCATGATATCTTCCTGCACAAACCAGTTCTGCTCACAAACCTCAGTGGTGTTTGCATATTTGCATAGTGGGGCTCTGGTAGTCCACTCTGGGAACTCTCAGGATTCTTTATACCTACACATTCTAGGGTGTGGGGGGCTAGAAAGTCAAATTTGAGAAAGCTTCTAAGGTACTGTTTTTCAAGAAAGCATATTTGGGATAAAAATTGGTTTTCTCAAATGAAAGGAAGCAGGAACTTGTATAGAGATGGGAGGAGGTCTTGATGTATTTCATTTTCATGAAATTTTTGTACACTGTACGGTGTACAGGGTACATTTTTGTACACTGCTAGGTATGCAGAGAGTTTCCCTGGTGGTTCAGATAGTAAAGAATCTGCCTGCAGTGCAGGAGACCTGGGTTCCATCGCTGGGTTGGGAAGATCCCTTGGAGAAGGGAATGGCTACCCATTTCATATTTTTGACTGGGAAATCCCATGGACAGAGAACGCTGGCAGGCTACAGTCCATAGGGTTGCAAAGAGTTGGACACAACGGAGTGATGAACACTTTCACTTCACTTTTAACATTCAGCATAACTGGTACTTTTCCTTTATTAACAGTCATCTCATTTTCAGCCCTACATTTCCCTGTGGAAGGAATCATTGCTTTGTTTTGGCACTTTTGAAATAATGGCAGACATTTTGAATGCAGGAGCAATAGCAATGGAATAAAAAAGAATTATCAGCAAGTGAGATTTCTAGTGTGGGTGTTGAAAACTAATGAAATGCTGTATTATTCTATGTTCTGCTTAAGATAATTTGTAATATTCTTCTTTAGTTAAATTTGACTCTATTACTTATCATCTTTGCAGAAATGTGAAGAATAAAAAGTTCAGAAGCCATTTGTGTTCAAATAGAGTGCAATTAAAAAGTTCCAGGCAAGTATTATAAGCTTATAAACAAGAGAGCTAGCAAGATGAAGAAATTCAAGAAGCCAATGCTGTTATCACCTGCCAGATATGAGAAAGGCAACAGAAAATCAAAAAGAGAAGAAAAGAAAAAGAACAGTGTGACCATTAATTAGCAAATGGAAAAAGATAATTAGAGGCCCCATAGAAGCTGAATTATGGAAAATGCTTCTTCAGTTTTAACAAAGAAATTCCAGGCAGTGACAAGCTTTTAAACTTACAATGAGGATTGATGAATAGAAAAGAACTGGTATCGGAATATTTCAGGGAACAAAGAGAAATGAGTCCAAGCTACAGGATGAAAACAGGCTACTGGGCTGAACAATTTCTGCTAAAAGTACAAGATGTCACTGTACTCTCTCTGCCCTCCTTTGTGCTTCCACAACTATTTTGATTCTTCCATTTAGGGTGGTCAAACCTTCGGTAAATATTTTTCTGGGAGAGAAAAATGTTTTTTTNATCCCTTGGAGAAGGGAATGGCTACCCACTTCATATTTTTGACTGGGAAATCCCATGGACAGAGAACGCTGGCAGGCTACAGTCCATAGGGTTGCAAAGAGTTGGACACAACGGAGTGATGAACACTTTCACTTCACTTTTAACATTCAGCATAACTGGTACTTTTCCTTTATTAACAGTCATCTCATTTTCAGCCCTACATTTCCCTGTGGAAGGAATCATTGCTTTGTTTTGGCACTTTTGAAATAATGGCAGACATTTTGAATGCAGGAGCAATAGCAATGGAATAAAAAAGAATTATCAGCAAGTGAGATTTCTAGTGTGGGTGTTGAAAACTAATGAAATGCTGTATTATTCTATGTTCTGCTTAAGATAATTTGTAATATTCTTCTTTAGTTAAATTTGACTCTATTACTTATCATCTTTGCAGAAATGTGAAGAATAAAAAGTTCAGAAGCCATTTGTGTTCAAATAGAGTGCAATTAAAAAGTTCCAGGCAAGTATTATAAGCTTATAAACAAGAGAGCTAGCAAGATGAAGAAATTCAAGAAGCCAATGCTGTTATCACCTGCCAGATATGAGAAAGGCAACAGAAAATCAAAAAGAGAAGAAAAGAAAAAGAACAGTGTGACCATTAATTAGCAAATGGAAAAAGATAATTAGAGGCCCCATAGAAGCTGAATTATGGAAAATGCTTCTTCAGTTTTAACAAAGAAATTCCAGGCAGTGACAAGCTTTTAAACTTACAATGAGGATTGATGAATAGAAAAGAACTGGTATCGGAATATTTCAGGGAACAAAGAGAAATGAGTCCAAGCTACAGGATGAAAACAGGCTACTGGGCTGAACAATTTCTGCTAAAAGTACAAGATGTCACTGTACTCTCTCTGCCCTCCTTTGTGCTTCCACAACTATTTTGATTCTTCCATTTAGGGTGGTCAAACCTTCGGTAAATATTTTTCTGGGAGAGAAAAATGTTTTTTTGCTGGTTGTTGGGTCACTGCCGTCTGCCATAACCACATCCTCAAAAGATACACAAGCAAACAGATCCCTTATGAATCTTCATTTTTAAGATAGTTCATTTTTAAGATTTTGCAATGATCTCAATTGAGGCCTGATGATTACTGTTACTATGAGCTCTGAAAAAAGACCACAAAGCAAAGGAGAATGTCTTTTGGCCAGAACTGATTAAAGAAACATGAACAAAGCAAACTGTTCCTGACAATAAAAATAGCTACCCTTTCTTACGTGCCTAGCACAGGCAAGCCCTTACACACATAATGTCCTATTCAATCATCACAACAATCTTACAATCTTTTATAATGATCTTATTTAGTGGATGAGGAAACTGCAGTTCAGAGAGACTGAATAGCTTGCTCAAGACCTCCTAACTGATAAGTGGCAGAACTGGACTTGGCCCAGCTTCTACTGACACCAAACCCCATGCTCTTATGGGACACAATGTTCCTACTATCTGTGGATCCCTTTACAATTTTCAGTGCTTTCTCATAAGAAATGACAGCTAGAGAAATCTGATGACACGTTGAAAAAGTTGCTATGATAAGAGAGAAAACAAAAGAATTGGGAGTGAGTCTTAAATCAGAGGTTAGATTACAAAGTCCGTGAGAAAAACAAAAATAACTTATAGACAAAATTAACTTTGAGTGACTGTGATGGATTAAGCACACTTTACAGTATCTCTCTGATTGCAGCTTTAGACAGAATGTATAAAGCTATCTGAGAATGCTGAAGAGAAAATTACAACATGCATATGGGGAGAAAAATGAAATCTTGAAAAATGACTGATACAGGGGTAGATTTTATTTTTTTACTTTCTAGTTGGTGCAGTAAGACAAGAAAAAGACTTAAAGGCATACAGACTGAAAGGGAAGAAATAAAACCGGCTTCGTTCACAGATGACAAGACAATTCACATAGAAAATTCCAAAGATTCCACAAAAAAGCTCCTAGGACTAATAAGTCAGTTTATAATGGTTGCAAGATACATGATCAGTGTCCAAAATCAATTGTATCTCTCTATACATAGCTTGAACGACTGGAAAGAGACATTTTTATTTTTTAGACTCCACATATAAGTGATATTACATGATGTTGACCCAACAGGTCAACACTGGAACCCAGCTTATGCAGAAGAAAAGGCTCCAATCAGTTTAGGATTCAGAAGGCAGATTTTGTTTTTTGCATTAAAGAGAAAAACTTTTTTACAGTTGATATTCACAGCTGTTCTCTTTTGTAAATTTTTAATCTATTACTTAGTAATCTTTCAATATAGTTGGCTTGAGGTGCAAATGCCGTTTTTTGCAAAGGACACATGTCCCTGATCCTGTGTTAAAATGGATCATTTTTGGCCACTTACTTGGGGAAATAAAAGGTCATGAGATAGATGGGTTATTAAGAAAATAGATAACAGAAAGAACCTTTCAGACTATTTGTCATTGCTGCAATCTGAAACCATCTTTACTCTGATTAAGGCCTCAGAAGAAGGAACATGGGGCTTCTTCTAGGCTGATGGATGAGTTAGTGGAGATGTCATCAAGTGTTCAGTCATCTACCATATATGTATGTCTGGATAGTTGCTGGCCACCATGACAACTGGCTTCCACTATCAGATGAAGATACACAGAGTAAGATGACGTGAGAACGTCATCAACTCGGAAAAGCTCTTTTCTTGCAAAGGGATGTGTTTTGTGACAGTGGATAGCATAGCCCTGAAAGAGAATGGTTGCGCTAATTCTGCCGCAGCAGCTTAAAATTTCTCATAAATGAAATCAGTCACCAGCAGAAGCATCCTTTCGGCCAGTGTAGAGATAAAAGACAATTTCTCAATGTATCTCAGTCTTTCTGCAGTGTGATCCACTTTCTTGGAAAAGTGATACTAAAGGTTTTGAGAAGATTCTACTCATTTAAGGACAAATGTGATGTGCTATCTTGAAGCTTCATAGAAGTCACTGGGATGGTTTTAGTCTCTCCTTATCCCGAGTGGTCTTGTGCTCAGTGCCTAAACCCACAAGGTCCACAGTTCTTGGTCTTTTACTTGGAAAAACAGAAACCAGCTGTACCTTATCTTGGGCAGCATAACTGACTGAAAGGAAAATTCCAAAGATTCTACAAAAAGGCACCTAGACTAATAAGTCAGTTTAGAATGGATGCAAGATACATGATCAATGTCTAAAGCCAACTGTATCTCTTTCTACATAGCTTGAACAATTGGAAAGAGACATTTTCACAGATTCTTCTCTCTCCAAGTGTTCCTTCCATTTGAAGACATGGTTCTAATCATCTACATAAGAGCAGATGTGTTTCTGGTGGTCCCCATGTTCGCTCACCTTGTGCTTTTAATTTCACTGGTTCTTTTCAAGGAAAATTTCCTTGGAAGCCATAAGGTAATGTAAAAAAGCAACAGATCTACATTGAAGAGTGAATGTTAAATACAGAGAAACTGAACTTCATGCAGAGTATATGTTAGAGCCAAGTGAATGATGACTGTAAATGAGGGCATTTTCATGGCTCTCATATAAATTCTAAATCATTGATAAGAATTATTACAAAAGAAACAGTTGATGGACCCACTTTTATGCTAAAAAAATGGAATGAGTGTTTATAGCAAATTTTTTCTTTGCTATATCATTTTAATTAATTTTAATGTAATCAGTGGTTATATCTGCACCTTATATAAATGTTATTAGTGTCATAACTTGCATGCACCATACACCTCCTTTTCCAGGATGCATGAGGCAGCTCTGGAACACACATGTGATCATGTATGTACATATGTGTCAGATTTGCTTCTATCCTCATGTGCATCCATTCTCAAACTCCTCAATATTATGAAGCTACTCCCTTAATGAAAGATACAGCTGCTGTGAACAGAATAGTATTATTGTAGTTAACTGGTGCTTCTTGGCTAAATTAATTGAATTAGATGTTTAAATAGGTGTAATTTTCTCTCTTCTAGACTAAATTGTCAAATCTGAATCCAACATCTTTCCATAAGTAAAAGTAACTTTCAAAAAATGAATGAGGAAATGGCCTTTGCTATTTTAGAAATATAGCAATTGTATTTTGGTAATCTTGAGCCAAAGAAAATGTATTCTTTTATATGTTCTAAGAGTCTTTAAAAAATTTTTTTAATAGGCAGCTCAATTAGTGTAAAACCATCTTGATGGGGAAAATTAACAAGTAATTGTACATTTAACAAAATAGAAATTCACTTTGGGGAGTATGATAATTTTAGTTTTTCTGTGACTATGTTTTTTTGGAAAGCAAGTAGAAAACTGAGAATAATTTCCTTTTACATGTCTCAATTGAACTGAGGTTTTTATGAACAGTTAAGTTTGAGAGAGGTAATAAAATATTCTAATGAGATTAAAAAATACATCATGGCTAGATTGTCTATAAAATTTTTCTTTTTCTTTTTGTGGACATGTAATGTTCAAATTTGAATAAAGGAGATTATAAAAGATTAAAAATCTTAATTGATATGTAAGCTTTAACAGATCAAAAGATTTAAAGCAGTCTAGTTATTAGAAGAGGAAATTAAGGAAGTAATACATGTTTTCATTTCTCTAGATTTGTATTATTGAAATGATCATCTTGGAAATTTATTTAGGTTATCTAATACAAGTCAACTGTGTATAGAATATGACACCTAGCTGCCACAGTAAATCTTGTTTTCAAGGTATTATATGATAGTAGAAGTTTAAGGACATCAAGTGAAGAAGAACTAAAGAGCCTTGTGATGAAAGTGAAAGAGGAGAGTGAAAAAATTGGCTTAAAGCTCAACATTCAGAAAACTAAGATCATGGNCTGATGCTGGGAAAGATTGAAGGCTTGAGTAGAAGGGGACAACAGGGGATGAGATGGTTGGATAGCATCACTGACCTGATGGACATGAGTTTGGGTAAACTCCGGGAGTTGGTGATGGACAGGGAAGCCTGGAGTGCTGCAGTCCATGGGGTCACAAAGAGTCAGACACAACTAAGCAACTGAACTGAAGGACATCAACTGAGCATATGCAATCACCATACACTCTCACTTTATAAAAGTGTTCTAAATTCTCTTTATTTTAAAAAGCTAATCAAAATGTTACTTCTTTATTCTCTTAAACTGGACACAAATGTGCACATTTTTTTTCCCTTGTTATTTGCAAATGGAACCTGAAGTTGATAACAGTTCCTTGGTTGATAAAGGTTGATAAAGCATCCTTTAGGATGCTTTGACTGAGAGAATGTTTTAACTACTCATAATCAGTGAGTTTGCGAAAGTCATTTTTATATTACTTAACATTTTGTTATGAAAATTTAAAAATATGTAGAAAACATGAAATAATTTTCCAGCAATCCCCCAAATATTCACCACTTAGATTCTACAGTTCACATTTTACTATACCGGATTTGGTTCACAGGTGGTTCAGTGGTAAATAATCTGCCTGTCAAGCAAGAGACATGGGTTCCATCGCTAGGTTGGGAAGGTCCCCTGGAGAAGGAAATGGCAACCCACTCCAGTATTCTTGTTTTGGAAATCTCATGGACAGAGAAGCCTGAGGTCACAAAGAATTGGATACAACTTATTGACTAAACAGCAACAGCATACTGGATTTATTCCATCCATTTAGCCAATGCCCTATCCATCCATCAATCCATTTTATTTTTTGCTGCATTTCAAAGAGTTGCAGACATCAACATATTTCCCCTCAAGCACTTTAGAAAACTGGAGCTGTGAAAATCTTTTAACAGCAAAAGAATTAAAAATCATTTGTCTGGAGAGGAACATAAAGTCCTTGAATCCTTAGGGGAAAAAAGATAAATTACAATTTGGACACTTGAATGAATTTCAGTGTTTAATAGTTAAGGCCTAGAGAAATAAAGACAAATTGATGACACAACTTATGATAATGGTAAAAAACAAACCTCTAAACCATTAAACTTTCACCAGCAGGAAGAAACCTTCAAAAGTCATTCATTCCCCAAGAGAGGTATTTAGTGCCAAGCCCAGCTCTGATAGGCCTGTAGAGGTTCCCCCTCCTACCCCACCCTCCCACATGTGGACAATTCTTGACAAAGGGAGAGAAATAGAAGAGAGCTTTCTACTTGCAAAAAGAGAAGGTTGCTAGCTGACGTGGCAGTTGTTTCAGCATTAAGGATAATCTACTAACTAGCCAATTAACTCCTAAGTGAGTGGCAAGCTGCTACAGGCTAGTTCTAGTAACTTCTAGAAATGAAGCGCTGAAGAACGTAGAGTTCTTAGCTCCTGCAGTACCAAAATGCAAAGCAGAAGTGACCACATGACACAGAATTAGTTGATCTGGGCTCTCTGCATTCTAAACACATCAGGACCAGTCTGAGTTTAGGAGAAAATATTTTGTAAGCTTTGAGAATGCTAAGAGGCAAGTCATCCTGGGTATCAGTGTTGCTGTCCAGTGTCTGACTAATTGCATGCACAGAATTTTCTCAGTGGATTTAACATTCAGTGAATTTCACAGAAATTCCATTTTGCAGTGTGCCATGACCGACTCATTTTAGTGTTGAAGATGGTCTCGCAGAATTTTCTCTCTTTGATTGGTGCTTGATTTATAAAGTCTTGCCTTTTTTGGCCATGTCCAGGCAAGTCAAGAGGGTTCTCTTAAGCCCTATCCTCCACGTGGAGGTCTTTTGGAAGCTGAGAGGGCAGAGCAGTGGTTCCTGCCTCCAACTGTTCCCCAAAGTACTCCCCCTGCCTCCTCCCACCTTTCCATCTTATCGCCCTAGCAGCATAGGGCATTAGCTATTGGCTCCAGCATTAGCTCCTGGTGACCTAGTTCAGGAAGCACAGAGGGTGGCCATGGCAACTGGCTTTAACGGATCGGAGAAAGCGGCCTCTTTAACTCCAAGGTAACTGTCACTAAAGTGAGCTCTTGGAGCCATAGTGGACCAACATCTCAGGAGGTATGGGGCCTAGGGAGGAATATTAAATCAACAGCGGAGAGAGAGGAAGGGCCCCTGGGAAGTTTCCATCCTCTGCTGTACAGCCCTGCCCCTAGTATTTGCAAGGCCCACAGCCAGATACAAATGGAGGTTTGTATACCTTATGTCTAAACATCTAGAAGGTATTTTAAACAAAATGTTAACTCCCCTGACTTTGACAAATATACCATTAGAAAGACCTGAAAGGCCTGGTTTGAATTCAGAATTCCTGGACTCCTCTGAGATCTGAGCTTGAACATGGCAGCCCAGGAAGATAGACCCCTGGCCACACCCTGCAGGCTTCTCCTCTTTCCCTCCCTCCCACTCCCATCCTGGCCCACACGCCCTGGCCCACTGTCCCAGCTCTACCCACATGCCTACAAACAGTGGCCCCAGGGTCACGGGTTAGGTCCAGGGAGCACACATACTGGGCGTGGTCCATTTTCTGGAACATGGACTCCAGGGGCACATCTGCTTAGCCCACTGATTCCTCACCTGGTGGGCAAGGATGCTGCCCCCTGTTGGCCAGAGCAGGGCACTTTAAAGCATGGGGCCCTCTTGCCTGGTCCAGGCAGTTTGTAGGAGCTCTCATGTATTGTTAGATGAAGCTTAGGGAATGGGAGGTGGGGAGGACCAGGCAGTACTTCGAGCTCATTAGTTCGGCGAACTCATATTTCTATGAGTGTGTTCTATATGCTTGTGATACAACTGCAAACAAGACAGGTGGAGTCACTCCCCTTGAATGACTTTCAGTCTGAAGGTAGAGACATTACACAGTTAAAACACAGTTAATCATTTGATCACAAATGTACTGAGGGCTGTGGAGGAGAAACGTGGAATCAAGAGAGTTTTCAACAGGAGGGCTTGACTTGGTCTAGGAGGCAATCAGAAGAGGTTTTCTTAGGGAAGTGATGTTGAAAAGACACAGAGGATGAGTAAGTTATTCAAGAGGAGACCCGGGAGTGGGCGGGGGAAGGGTTTCATACAGAAGGAGCTCATAGGTAGGCAGCACTGAAGCAGACATATTCAAGCTGTGCTGTAAATCAGGGCGAAGAGGTGGAGTGAATGTCAAGAGAAGGAAATGCCTGATGGGTAACTCATCAGCAAACAGGAATGTGGGGAGAGAACTAAAGTGAGCTGTTTCTACCTGGACCACACTGTGCTCTGTGATCAACACACAGCATCTCCATTATCACTCAACATGACTGTTGCTCAGAGGGTCAGGCACTGCTGTCCTGCGTTCACAGGGGAAAGATGACGTCCAGAGGCTAAGTAGTTTTCCCAAAGACGAACTTGTATTCAGGAATGGGACTGTATGCTCTGCAAGTACTTAAAAAAAAAACAAGTAACTCAGTGAATTGGCTCTGGTGAATTCTTCTTTCTTTAACAAAGGTAGAGATTGAGGCTCTGTTGAAAATAAATATCAGGGCAGTATGACAGTATGTTACAGGAAATATGTTTACTGGGTTTTCTTTTTGCATGATGAGACTCCTTTTAACACATCATGACCAAATATTTGTAACCTGGAGATAAGGTATCAGTGTCTTGGGTGGTCCAGGAGCTATTTCCACAGGTTTTTGGGTGATGTTTAAAAAGAAAGAAGAGCTATTCTCAGAAAGTGTGTTTTTTGAGTTAGGTATTTAAAGAGAATGAAAGAGTAAGGAGAGATGCAGGAAAGAAGGAAGAAAGAGAAAGAAAAGTATCCTATTGAGTTTTGTGTTTACACATACACCACATCCACACATGCACTCATACAAATTTACACGTTCTTCAGATTAGACCTTGAAATTATCCATTTCTAGAACCTAGTGGGGCAGGGTGCCAGCAGTAGCCCAGCTTTCTGTACAGTTAATGTGAGTGTGAGTGTGGGGCAATCAGAACAGTGTAGAATGACTCTGATGGAACATGGGGTCTTCAGTCAGACCACCTATTTGAAACCTCGTCCTACCACTTGTCCGTTGAATGTCTGTGGGCAAGGTGTTTAACTTTGCCTCAATTCCTTATCTGTAAAATGAAGTTAATATACTTCCTGCACAGGACTGTAATAAAGTTTAAACGAAAGGAAATCATCCACATATAGTAGATTCCCTTGGATGCCTATTCAATAGTTCTCTATTTCTTCCTTGCTGACAGATCACAGTTCTGTTTGGGGATTTGCAGAAGTGCAGGTTCAAGAAAACTGAACTCCATCTCTGGGGCCCAGGGAGGCAATTAAAATGATTTTTCTCCATTTGTTAGAGATATATAGGAACTGATTCCTTCTGCTGTTTCTTCTATACCATGATGTTGGGAGCTGTGGCAGCCATTCTGAAAGCATGAAGAGAATTAGCTAAGGACAAGCCAACTCATGGAGAATGGCAGACTAGAAAGGAGAGAAGAACCTGGGTGGTCAGTGATATTGTTTAGCCCCTGAAGACGTTTGATTTCTGGTCTTTTTGTACATAATACATGTCTGATTGAGAAAATAAATGTCTTTGCTGTTTAGGCCAGTTTAAACTGGATTATGTATAAATGTTGCCCAAAGCACCCCAAGGGAACACCCTTGCATAGATCTGTAATGCATAATGAAGACGCAATTGTGAAGCACAAACAATGGAAAGTGCATCAGACTTAGAGACAGGAGACTTAGTTCTGGCTGTTTCTCATGACTGTTACTAATATTAGTTCTCTCATCCTCTGAACCCTTGAATCTTAGTTGCCTAGGCCTGTGGCACTGACTGGATTCAAAGCATCTTCTCTGCCCAGATACTTTCCTGCAGTATTACCAGTTGAATCTCTTCCCCAGACATCTACCCCCACCCACTCTGCCCTAGCCTTTCATCCCTACCGGTGGTCCCCATGGTTCCTTCTACATCAGTCCTGCCCTCCTTCCACATCTATACCCTTTGCACCAGCTTTGCCTGTTTTGTTTATGTTTGAGTAAACAAAAGGCAGTATTGCATTTTTAAACTACACAAAACTAAACATGAACATGGGGAGCTAAGAAGTCACTCCCAATATTTGCAGTCTCTAGAATAAGATTCTCAAGTTGGGGAGAGGAGGGCTATTCTGTCAATGAAAGGACACTGTAGTGTCTGGAGGCACTTTAGTTGTTATAACTGGAGCATGCTCCTGGCATGTACTGGGTAGAAGCCAGGGAGCTATTTTCAACATTCTACAGTGCAGAGGACAGCCTCCCATGACAAAGAATTATCTGGTCCAAAATATCAACAGTGCTGAGGCTGAGGATCCTTGCTCTAATAAAATGAAAATTAAACAACAACAACAACATTACATTCCAAGGCTTTCACGGCTTTGAGCATCCCTACCCTCCTTCCTCCAATAGCAGAGGCCCTGCGCCCTCATGCTGAATGACTCTCTTGTATTCTGTGTTACTCAGAAACTAGAGGAGGCCTCCCAGACTTGAATATTACTTATCCAACTGGGCTTCCTCTGCATCCTTCTGGCTTTTAAAAAAGAACTGTATGACTAATGAACACTTACTTTGGGGACAAGAGCCTTTGATCTTCCAGGCCTTTTCCTGTTTCCCGAAGGATTTTACTCTCTCCTTCCTCCTCTTCAGCATAATTCTAAAATCATTTAACTTTGCCCTTAATCAAACTCTGTTTGTAATATTAATAGACTCTAGCCTTAGGAAACTAGACCATATCTTAGATTGATGCTGCCTCTGTTAAGGTTCAAACTTACAGTCTGCTTTGCTGTTGTAGAAATCTAACATCTTAACAGTGAGGGTGGCCTTCATCCATCATTTCCGTGAAACTTTATTTTTACAGAATTTCCTTTCAAGATGGTAGATTACTATAATTCTGGGACCTGAAGGTGAGAGAGCAAAGTCTGTCACTGATGGAGAAAGGAAATGGCAGGCCTGATCTCTAGGGGAGAGGTATAAGAGGTCAGATCAGGTCATTGAATTTTTTTTGAGTTGCTGGATTAACTCAGAATTATTTATTAAATGACCTCCAAGTCTTGAAACTTCCCAGCTCTGAAAGGTGTTCCAAAACAGAAAGAAACATAGTTTGTGCCATGAAGGACTATGGACCTGTGGGGCCAGAAAATCAAAATTTGGAGCTTCATTTCTATGTTTGGTAAAATGGGAAGCTGCGTTTGTAATTTGCTTGCTTGCTTAGTTGCTCAGTTGTGTCCAACTCTTTGTGACGCTTTGGACTGTAGCCTGCCAGGCTCCTCTGTCCATGGGATTTTTTCAGGCAAGAATACTGGAGTGGGTTGCCATTTCCTTCTCTGGGATATCTTCCCAACCCAGGGATTGAATCTGCATCTCCTGTGTCTCCTGCATTGCAGACAGATTCTTTACCTGGTGACTATGACCTTAGATCTTACAGTGACTTTGAATTTCCCAGAGATTTCACCCTCATCATGATTTCCTTTGTCCCCTCGTCAGGGCTTCCCTGGTAGCTCAGTTGGTAAAGAATCCACCTGCAATGGAGGAGACCCCAGTTCCATTCCTGGGTTCGGAAGATCCACTGGAGAAGGGATAGGCTACCCACTCCAGTATTCTTGGGTTTCCCTGGTGGTTCAGCTGGTGAAGAATCTACCTGCAATGTGAGAGACCTGGGTTCAATCCCTCAGTTGGGAAGATCACCTGGAGAAGAGAATGGCTACCCACTTCAGTATTCCGGCCTGTAGAATTTTATGGACTACAGTCCATGGGGTCGCAAAGAGTCGGACATGACTGAACAATTTTCACTTTTCACTCGTCAAAGCGATCCCATGTGGCAGGCAGGTCAAGAGTTATTACTCTCACTGGACCAAAAGGAATGAGGTTAAATGACTTACTTAAGATCAACACAACGTAAAGCTGTGTTCGCTCACTGAGAGATAATGCATGGCTTCTAAATATAACCAGGTGTTTCAGATCTTCCCTAGGACAGATAAGATTAAAAACAATCTGCTCTTTATTCTGGGGTTCCCAGATGGTGGGAGTGGTAAAGAACTTGAACACTGCCGGAGATGTTAAGACAGGCAGGTTAGATCCCCGGGTTGAGAAGATTCCCTGGAGTGAAAGTGAAAGTCGCTCAGTCGTATTGGACAGTTTGTGACCCCATGGACTATACAGTGCATGGAATACTCCAGGCCAGAATACTGGCGTGGATATCCATATCCCACATGGCAACCCATTCCAGTATTCTTGCCTGGAGAATCCCAAGGATGGAGGAGTCTAGTGGGCTACAGTCCATGTGATCAAAAAGACTTGGACACGACTGAAACGACTTACGATCCATGCACTTTCTTTATCCTGATACATTCCTTTCTCAGATAACAAGTCATAACTCTTTTATTCAGGGTATACAGTCACTGGCACACTGAGCTGGGATGGTCAAAAAGGAATCCCTTCTTCTATNGGGCAGTGA
The DNA here is from genome assembly GCA_006410875.1 of Neotragus pygmaeus. Lineage (NCBI taxonomy): Eukaryota > Metazoa > Chordata > Mammalia > Artiodactyla > Bovidae > Neotragus > Neotragus pygmaeus. Next base: position 305,180 of record SJYV01013006.1, on the reverse strand, counting down.
GTCAGAGAGAGATTTCTATTTCACTTGAATCACTGTAGTTTTTGTAGCCTAAATTGCTCCCTAGCTAATATAATTTTCGTGATGCAAGAGCACTAGTCACAGTTTCCTAAGATATCAGAGCTGGCCCACTCCAGACACATAAAAATTGCAAGTTGTGATGGGTTGCTGATTTTAAAGCCCTGTTACTTTAAAAGTTTGCTGCAGCCTTCTGATGGCAAACCACACCCTGCACATACCTAACACTGTTAGCAAAAGTGGGATTGATTACAAGTGATTTATCCTAAGAAATAGTGTTACTTAGATTGATACATACACACTGCTATATATAAAATAGGTAACTAATAAAGAGATACACTATAGCATAGGGAACTCTGTTCAGTACTCTGTAATGGCCTATATAGGGAAAGAATCTTAAAAAGAGTAGATATATGTATATTTGTAAAAAATTAAAAAAAAATGGTGTTGCTTCATGGTTCTGCTCTATAAGAGCTTGTGAGTTCTAACACTTCATGGCCTTCTACTTCGCTCTGTTTCTTCTCCAGACCATGTCCCTTGTCTTGACTGGTTGGCTACTCCAGTAAGAAACTGCCCCTCCTTCACCTCTAGGGTCCAGATCACCATGAATGGATCACAGAATGTCTGTCATCTCTCTGTGTGTGTGCTCAGTCATGTTTGACTCTGAGATCCCACGGACTGTAGTCCACCAGGTTTCTCAGTCCATGGAATTTTCTAGGCAAGAATACTGAAGTGGGTTGCCATTTCAGACTCCATTATTTTCTCTAGACAATGAGAAACCATGAATGGAAAGATTTATGATCACTGGGAGCTAACCTCTTTGATTAGCTGATGAAATCTGCAGAAAGAAATGCATGTTTGTACCTAATTTTGCACATTTTAAGACTGTCCATAGAACTCCATAAAGCCCATCCATGAATACCTAGGTTTATAACACTTGTATCCATGCCTGGTTGCTATGAGTACATTTGCATAAAAACATGTCATAATATTCAACACTGTCATGTATTAAGTTTGAAATTCCTTAAGGACAAGAGTTATAATATGTTGGTCTGGCACAGTCCTACGTAGGTGTTTAATGAAATGTATAAAGGACCAAGCATCAGAAATTGATTTTTCCATTTGGTCTAAAGATTTACTGTCAAAATGCTCCATTTTTAGAACTACTCAGAATATGAGGTGAGAGAGAAAGAGTGAGGAAATGGTAGGGACTCAATGTCCAGGAACTCTCAGTCCCATCCATGTGTAAATCATTTAATAGCTTATGAATGATTTAGCAGCTGGTCACTGGACAGAGAATAAATCTTTTAGTAGGCAAGATGCCTGCCTCACTGTCATTGTTAGAAGATCCAGCCTAAAATTGATGTAATACTTTGAGCTAATTTTGCTTCATGATATAAAAATTTATAACTTGATCTCAATGATCTCACTATTTTCTTGCTGTCTGTGGCAAAGATTGTTAGTTTTCCCCCAATATTTATTTCCTCCTTTCCCAGTAGAGAACCCTGGGACGCTGAAGGGACATGTGACTGCCCAGAATAAAGAGGACATTTCACAGCCACCCCAGCAGCTGGAGGTAGCTCTCTGACTAAATTCTGGCTTATGGGATATAATTGATTTATATAAGTGTAACAAAATGTAATTAAATAATGGTGAGGAGGGTTGTTCTTCTCATTCCTTTCCTCTTTCCTGTTGGTTGGAATGTAGACGTAAGGAAGGGCACACCCACGGGGACCAGGTGTGCGTTGAAGATAGCAAACCACAGGTGGCTGGGGCCCAGGTCCCTATCACTGTGGGTTGCCCCAGCAGTCCATAGTGGTTTTGGCTCCCCAACACCACCCCGACTCTTGGAGTGTTCTTAGAAGGACTCGCAGGACTCAGCATATGAATATGCTCACGGCTAAGATTTATCACAACCACAGCAAAAGGACACACCACCCAATCATAAGAGAGAAAAGCAGAAGTGGAGTCTGGAAGAATCCATGTGCTGGCTTCTCTGTGTGTTCCGCCTCCCATGAGGGGACACACAGCACTTGTCTTCCCTCGGCAGGGAAACTGCTGCAACATGCAGGTGATGATGTCTGTGCACGGGAAAGCCCAGCTGAGACTCAGCGCCCAGTTGGGAGCTAGTCCTGTCAGGCATCATCTGCCTGGCATGTACCAAAATTCCAAACTCTCACGTGGAAGTGGACAGATAATTGAGGCACAGGCTTAGTGGAATGAGGTTCCTTTAAAAATTTTATTTGTCTTTTGGCTGTGCTGGTCTTCGTTGCCGCAGGGTCTTTTCTCTGGTTGCAGAGAGCAGGCACTACTCTGCAGCTGTGGTGTGCAGATTTCTCACTGAAGTGGCTTCTCTTGTTGTGGAGCATGGGTTCTAGGGCACGCAGGTTTCAGCAGTTATGGCATGTAGAGGGCTCAGCAGTTATGGCTTCTGGGTTCTAGAGCACAGGTTCAATAGTTGTGGTACATGGGTGTAGTTGTGAGGCATGTGGAATCTTCCCAGATCAGAGATCAAACCCATATCTTCTGTACTGGCAGGTGGATTCTTTACCACTAAGCCACCAGGGAAGCCCAGTGGGATAGGATCCCTGGTCTCAATTTTAAAAAAAGAATCCCCCACTATTCCCTTGTCTTTTGTGCTGGGGATAGCTATTGCTCCATAACAGCTCACTGTTGACTTGGAAACCCAAGAGGCAAGTTCCCAGATGCCAGCTAAGGGCTAACCTTGCAAGCGTGTCTTTCTAAGGAGAGTGGTTTCAGGGCTACTAAACTATCTCTTCTGCACAGGCATAATCTATACATTTACCTGAAAGAGAAATCAACCCTCAAATTTGTTTGAGTCATTGTTTCTGTGTGTGTGTGTGTGTGTGTGTGTGTTTTTGTCTCTTTTAGCCAAATCTAATTCTAACAAATACTCTTCCTTCTTCATCTATTTGAAAACTAGGTGGAAATAAATCTTGGTGTCAAGTTAACCGTGGATGTGGATACTGAAGGCTGGTTGGGATTTTCTCATCTCAGAACAGGTATTTTCTTATCTCCAAATTCTGCTTGGATAGCATTAATTTACAAAAGAACCTGGGTTCTCAAGGTTCATTTATAAACTGCAAAAATCAGCTCATTAAAGATAGCCGTGGCGAGTCTGTGGTGGGGCTAGAGGGATCAGGTTCCCATGAGGAAACTGCAACTTTCTTCTTCCTATTTCCTGGAGCCCTACAGTGGTGCAGGCAATGATCATGTGCTGTGAATGCCTGGAGGATGACCTTCCTCTGGCTTCTGATAGATCTGATGAACCATGAAGCATCTTTAACATTTCAGCTTGCTATGGTAGTTCCCACTAAGAAACACTGCAGTTTATAGAGTTTCTGCATCAACATTCAAGCTCCAGAGGTTTTTTTTTTTTTTTTTTAATTCATTTCTTCATTTTACATAGGTGAAATGTAACCCATCTCACAAGATCCAGCACATTAGTCAAAAGTGGAAATAGAAACCTGTATCCTGATCCCCATCCACATACCCGTCCTGAATAACAATCCTCTGGATCCCCTGTGAAAACAGATCTGGACAATAGAGAGCCCCTAATCATTGGCTCACTAACTTTTTGTATTGCCACTGACGCACCTTCAAACTGTGTGAAGCTTTCAGAGGCAGGAAGAAAAGTCTCCTAGTAGAGGCATGTGGGTAGACAGAAGGTTTTCACAGAGGATCCAGATGATTATTATTCAGGAGGGGTATGTGGATGGGGATCAGAACACAGGTTTCTGTTTCCACTTTTGACTAATGTGCTGGGTCTTGTGAGATGGGTAATATAAATGGTGACTGTGGGAGAGCAAAAAGTATCCTGGAACACAGGAAGTAATCAATGCCTCCATGCTGATTATAATCACAGGACTTTCCTTCAGTCGGCTTCAAACACTTATTTGACAACTTCTTTTCAGGTGCTCCTGAGACACGTATTATTAACAAGGAAGGCACTAATTAATTTGCATGCACACCAAACAATACTGCAGTTTTCACATGCCTGTGTGGGCCTTTGATAAATGTTATTCGAGGATGCTAATATCTATTCATCAAACCAAAAGACATTTCCCAGCTCCTGAATAACAACTTTTAAAGAAAAGTATATATTGAATGTGAAAACCCTGGTCTTAAGAATCAAATGACTCAGTGGATTTTCTGTGTATTGTTTGGAGCCAGTATTGGGCATTCTGTTTCTGCCCACTTATTTGAGATGTCTGTTTGCTGACCAGAGTCTAAGGCAGCTTAATAACTGGGTGAAGAATAACCAACAAATTGCTGAGGGCTGCTCTTTGTCATATAATGGCTATGCTGAGTAGAAAATAGAAGTTCTCCCATGTACTCCCTGCTATATTTAAAATGGGTAACCAACAAGGACCTACTGTAGACCACATGGAATTCTGTTCAATGTCATGTGGCAGCCTGGATGGGAAGAGAGTTGAGGGGAGAACGGATACGTGCACATGTATGGCTGAGTCCTTTCTCTGTTCATCTGAAAACATCACAACATTAATCAGCTATATGCTCCAATACAAAATAAAAAGTTTAGAATAAAAAAAAAATCATAAAAAATNAGAGAGTTGAGGGGAGAATGGATACGTGCACATGTATGGCTGAGTCCTTTCTCTGTTCATCTGAAAACATCACAACATTAATCAGCTATATGCTCCAATACAAAATAAAAAGTTTAGAATAAAAAAAAAATCATAAAAAATAAGTTCTTATGCTCACAAAGCGGAGAACACACACAACCCCTGAATATCACTCACTTTACCTGGAAGCAGTGGGAATGGTGACAAAGATATGGCCTTGGGGTGAATCTGAGATTAGCCTCCATGAGGCTCAGATCTGTTTAAGAGTGTGTGTGGCAAGCATATCTAGCTGTTAGGACTGCTAGGAAGATACAAATGAGAATATTTATGTAAATATCTGTGGAGTGCTGGGGAAGACACAAAAAGGCTAATCTCATCCCTTCCATCTACCCAGAAAAACAAAAACATTTTTTCTTGCTATTGAAGATATGATTAGACTCTTAAAAGTGTGAGACATCAGCTATGCAAACTGGAAGGCATATGTCAAGGTTCTGTTTTTTTTTTTTTTTTTTTCCAGATAGGGAAGAAATACACACTTTTACTTTTCTACAGGTGCAAGTGCCTCAGCTCTGCCATCACTTCCCAGATGGCATTCCATGTGCCTGACTATGACAATTTGTTTATTTATATGGGCATTTTACAAAGCTTGTGGTATCAAAGTTCTTTTCTCTTTCCATTTCTCTGACCTCTTCACCATGAAGTACTTAAATAATCATTGATGGTTTCTTTCTTGCAAATGGTACTTTTTAACAAAGGTATTTTTACCAACCACCTGATCCCACCTCTGAGTGGCCTTGCCATGTGATCAGACCCTGCCCAGTTATTGCTCACCTTCCCTCTTGCCTCTCTTCTCTCATCACTGCCTCTTCCCTTGAATGTCCACCATTTCTAAGATACAGGAGTCCACAGTATTCCAGGTGTGCAGAAACAATCTTTCCCAGGAACATCGTCCCCAAACTGTGGGGTATGATTTAGGTGATTGCAGGTGACACATTGATGTTCCCTGATGTGACATTTTATCACAGACTGAGAAAACCATTCCCTTTCAATTCTCTTTCATGCTTTCGATCTCACAAAGGGAAGAGTCTATGCTTTGGCACTATTATGCCTTTAACACATCTCTAATGCTTTCATTCTTCATTTTTAACAAAGAAAGAGAAGCTTGCAGATTCAGAGTCTTGGGCACATTAAGATTTAACTATAAAGTCTTATATTATTTACTACCATTTCCAATTTAAAAAATAGACCGTTTTTCACTCAGAGTAATAAAATAACTTTTCTAAGAACAAATTTCCCATGAAAAATAATAAAATTGCTTTTAAACAACAGTCCTTGAATTTTAAAAAATAAATTATTTAAAGAAGCAAACATGAATATAACTCATGAATATGTCAAAACTCTGAAGGTGACACTCGTATGGCTTAAGTTTGCCCATTTGTCCAGGATCATTGAGAGAAGTTAACTGTGCCTGGGAGAGTGGAGTACGTGCTACTCATAACATATTGTTTCTCTCTAAAGAAACACAGAGGCCATTGCTTTCTCTTCTCCCACTGATACCCACAAGCCCCATCACTATCACCATCACTACCAAGATTGTCAACATTCCCTCCATCATCACTTGAGCCATTACCTCATCACCATTATTAATCCATGTCAATATCTCACCATCTTCATCACCATCGCCTCCATCCCCACTTACAACCCAGGTCCTTACCACCTTGGGCCTCTATTACTGCAACATTCTCCTACCTGGGGTCCATGATNCCCTCCATCATCACTTGAGCCATTACCTCATCACCATTATTAATCCATGTCAATATCTCACCATCTTCATCACCATCGCCTCCATCCCCACTTACAACCCAGGTCCTTACCACCTTGGGCCTCTATTACTGCAACATTCTCCTACCTGGGGTCCATGATTCCAGTCTGTCTTAATACCAGTTAATCCCTCACATACACACAAAACCCACTCTTATCCTACCAGCTTCTTACTGTGGAGCTGACAGTGCTTCTGACTTAACTACCTTGTTAAGTCTGANCCACAGGAAAGGGAGGCTGGAAAGGAGACGTGGTGGGGAGGAGGAAAGGGAGGATGGGAGCCGTCACTAGCCCTGGGGGGCCTTGCTGGGAGAGGCTACCTGCCTGTTCTAAATAGTTTATCCCACAGTCACTTCCCTCACCAGCAATTTTAGCTTCCTCAGACAATGGAGTGCACAGCTGCCTCCAGACCAGGGTTTCTCCACCTCAGGACTGTTGACATTTGGGGCCAGATCATATTTAGTTATGGGGTTGTCCTGTGCACTCTAGGACATTTAGCAGCTTCCCTGGCCTCTGCCCTCTAGAGGCTGGTAGCATTGCCCACTGTGTGACAACTGAGAATGCCCCCTTAGGACCTCCATGATGGTCCAGTGGCTAAAAGCCCACTTGCCAATGCAGGGCACACAGATTCGCTCTCTGGTCCAGGAAGATCCCACGTGCGCAGAGTAACTAAGGCCCAGGCACCAGAGCTGCTGAGGCCCGTGTGTTCTCGAGGACGTGCTTCACAACAGGGGAAGCCACTACAGTGGGAAGCCCATGCACAGCAACTGGAGAGTAGCCCCAGCTTGCCGCAACCGGAGAATGACCGCATGCAACAACAAAGACCCGGGGCAGCCAAAAAGAAATCAATAAAGCTAAAGAAGAAAACGTCCCTCTAGATGTTGCCAAATGCCCTCTGGTGGGAAGAATGGTCTGGTTGAGAACCACTGCTTTAGACAGATGTCATCTCTCTCTTATCATCTATCATAGAATTAAGTATGGTATTTTGCACATAGTAGATCTATGTGTGATTTAAGGACAGCTCTCCTTTGAGCCAAAGTACCTTTGTCCTACTGCTTCCATCCAGCAGCCTTGGTTTGGCTCAGAATAGCATTATGAGGAGCAACCAATATACAATACTCACTCTCTCCTTTATATTCTGGTTGCCTTGAAAATGTCTGTTTACTGAAGGAAATCAAAAGCTAGCCTAGTGAGCATTCAGTGGATATTTATTTTCTTAAGTGGATGGGTAGGTCATCTTTTGAAAATAAACTGATGGAGATCCAAGCAGATTAAAAATGATTTTTGAATCCCCTTTCTATCTTTTGTGGTGAGAATGATCTCTCCATGCTTTATGACCTTAAAAAATAATACATCATTCACTTGTAGACAACCCTGCCGTCCATCTGGGGGAAATATCAGACAGGCTCTTACATTTTCTCAAATAGCTGTTGACTTTCCTGCCTGCACAACTGGCATCTGTAATGTATGGCTCACTCTTTAATCAACAGCCCAGAATATCATCACGTTAAGCACCTGTCAGAGAATTCATCCAAGAATTGACTGCAGTTCAGCTTTTGCCAAGATAGTGATGGAGACATCTGATTTTTCAGACGGTTTAAATAGTATATTAACTCCCCATTCTTCTTCATTCTTGAAGTTTTATCCCAGTACAAATTTGAATCATTAGAAAAACAACAGGTCTGGGCTCCATTATTCCAGCTTTTTATGGAAGTGCTTTTGGTGGGGAAAAATTTGTGATTTCCCTTTTTTTTTTTTGGTAGAGAGAAATATAAAAAATACCCATCTGTGGGGAAAATCTGTCTTTTGCAAAACCATAGTTAAAATTCCTGCCAGTTGTAATCCAGTGTCTGCTTCCTAAGAGTGAGCTAAGTTCTGTCTCCGGTAATGAGGCAGCCTTTGGACTGAATGCAGGCTAGTTTCAAGCCCAGGAAAAGGACTGGCCAGAGGGTAATGTCCTTGTCTCCCCAGACTGCTGGGATGTCAATGACAACTGCATACAGAAGAATGAAGCGTGTTCTGGGGTAACAGGTCACACTAGGGGGCTAGAGTTGGGGTGGAGACATCTTTCATGCCTTCAGAAATAGTCATTTGGACACAAGAGAGCCCTCAGGGGAATCCTAAGAGGAAAGAAAAACATTTTCGCTCTAAGTGAGATGAGGAACCTGGGACACTTAATTTCAATCGGGAGACAATATACAAATGGACAATGGCCAGATCATTTATAAGAATAGAACTCTGACCCGCACCTGCAGCAACTTGCTCAGGAAACCAGTTCATTACTGAGACTCGCCAGCCCAGGAAGCCAGCCTGCTGTAAGTCAGGCTTGTAGAAAGTCAGATGGCTATCTCTAGGAACAATCCAGAAAGCCAAACAGTAACTCCTGTGACAATCTGCCCTGATAGGCTTGATTAATAACTGATAGCTCCCCTAATTTTTGTCCCTTCCAACTTAGGACCAATCAGAGAAAGCTGGATATTTGCTCCCAACCAATCACAGAGGATGCCTACTTCTTTAGCCCACCTCCAGCTTCCCCTGATGCCAACAGCTTCCAATCAGGGTACACTCGAAGCCTTCCCTTTCCCCACTATAAAGCTTTCCTACTCCTCTGCCTTTGAGTCTTTGCCAAAACCTAAGTGATGGTGGCTGACTCCCTTTCTAAGGCAAACTCTGAATAAATATGTTCTCATTTGGTTGGTCTTACAGAATGTTGAAAATTATATCGTCTAATTTTGAACCCCAAGCTAGTCAAATTAGATAGTTGCAATACTCACGGAAGGGCATGAGTGTAGCAGGTTCCACTTCCTCTGTACCTTCCTCGGTCTGGAATGGTCCTATCCCTGCTCTCCTCCCCCAGAGAAATCCCATACATCCTCCTGAGTCCAGCATTAAGTGTCCCTGCATCTGAAGAGCCTTCTCTGCCTATCATCAGTAACATCTTAGAAATTCTGCTCTTCCTCCATGTTAGAATGACCACACGAGTCCAGCGATCAATGTCAATAGGAAACAAACTGGTATTTCCCAAGTAGTATTTATTTCCTGGATGTTTCTTACACGTGTCACTTCACTAAATCCTCTCTTAACTTTGTGAATTGGCAATTGCTCTCTCCACAGACGATGAAAGCAAGATCTCAGCTCATAAAAGTGATGTGTCTGTCTTTCCCAATGAGGTTTTGAGTTCTTGATAAGATTATTTCTTACGCANCTTACACGTGTCACTTCACTAAATCCTCTCTTAACTTTGTGAATTGGCAATTGCTCTCTCCACAGACGATGAAAGCAAGATCTCAGCTCATAAAAGTGATGTGTCTGTCTTTCCCAATGAGGTTTTGAGTTCTTGATAAGATTATTTCTTACGCATTTTAATTCTTTAGGAGAAGCAAATGCTGGACACTTGAAAGATGAATGAATGAGTGAACGAATACAGAGCAGGAAAAATGAATTTGTTTGCAAGCCTAAGTTGGCCTAAAGAACTAATTATTCAAACCACGAACCATACGATTCCTAAAGATAAAGGAATATAAGTCAAACTTTTTCTTTCTCCCAGACTCAGTTTCTCTGGACAAGAAATCAATCACTATAAAATTCCTGGTAGAGGCTGCAAGTGTTTCTAGCTTTGACTACCTTGATTTGGGGTCTTTGATGTCTGAGCCACATGCTGAAGATTGAAGACAGCAGTAGTTTCTTGCTTCAGTGAGGAGATGCATGTCAGCAGGTGATCTGCAACCATGCCTAAGCAATGGAGGAGGAATTTTCTCTTATAAGCAGTGTGTGTGGGAGTGCATCATTTTGCCCACAGTTAGGGAGTTCACATCTTTGGTGCCTCTGGTACACTTAATTATTTTAAACATTTTTGTTGAAAGTTGTCATGGCAACAGCATGGACAAATATTTTGAAGGACAAATTCTATTTCCAGCACCCTCAAGTAATGTTTCATTTTTTCCCATTATCTACCCATGCCCATCCACTCATAAACATTTCATTTGCTTACAACCACAGAGCAACATCTATTTTGGATTCTGCTGTTTCATTTAACATCACATCAAAAACATTTTCTACGTTGCCAAAGCCTGCATGTTTAAACATTTCAATAGCTGCACAATATCCTGTGACTTAATAAACACTCCCACATTGCTGAGCAGGTTCACTTTTCATATTTTCACTCTCTTTTAGGTAATGTTAGAATATTCTTGCATATAGTTTTTGCCTTCTGATTAACACTTCCTTAGAAGAAATTCTTAGGAATAGAATTTTTGACATCTTTGTGGTTTCTGCCGCATAATATAATCTTGCTCTTCAAAAGTCCTTGTGCTAATTTAGAGAACCAGATGGGAGCTTGAGGAGAATGTTCTGCTACAAACCCCGTGCAGACTTCTTCTCAGGGTGAGGGGCTGGACAACTGGTGGGTTCAGCATCTCCTTAAAAAGAATTAAATGGCATTTCGTAAGATACCCAGGTGGGCTGCCCAGGTAGGAAAAATTATCTCCAAGGCTGCCTTGATTAGAATTTTTTGAAGTAAAACTCCTGCTCTGGATATATTAATGCTCATCATGATAATAAAGGGATCTCCTTTTTCTCATTCTAAATTTTGCATCTCATACAGTTAGGTGTGATTATAAAACCAGAAACTGGTTTTTAATAAACAAACTGGAATTCTTACATACAAACAGCAACAATCCTTCAATAGTTTTTCCATAAGACCATCATATGCAATTCCTAAAAACATGACAGTGTCCTTAAAATATTGCATTCATATCCAGTTTTTAAACTACAAAAGGAAATTCAGACTCCTTTCATCTTTTTTCTGTACTGCAAGAGGTTATCACCTAGCTTGATGACAAAGCAGTGAAAAATGGGCTGGACGGGCAAGCCAACTAACTGCATGATCATAATCACACCTGCCAACCCAGGAGCACTCACTGTGTGACAGGCTCAGAGCTCAGTCTCATTGAATCCACACATCTAATGCTGAGAGAGAGGTGTTTCTAACACACCCATGTTCTGGATCAGGAATCTGAGGGTTGAGAGTAGGAGAGAAGTGCTCTGTTATATAGCAGATCGATGGCCATTGTTGATTCTGAAGTTGGAGAGCTTAACCACTCATCAAAGGGTGGGGTGAATTACACCCTGTTAGTTCCCTAACAGCAGATCTGGGCAGCGGAAGAGTTTCCTGACATAACAGCAATGGTTCAGTCCTAGGGACTAGGGCATGTGGGCACAGGAAGGACAGGGACTCAGAGCCCAGCATTTGGGCAGGGACACCTGAGTCATGGGTTTGGAGGAGTAACATGGTTATTCTCACCTCCTCACTACAAAGCTTTGCTGGGGAAGTACACAAACCTTCCAGATGATGCCTACTTTCCATTACTATATTCCATCTTCTGTTGGAATCCACCATTTCTTCCTGAAAGCTCACTGCAGCCCATCATAAAACCTTACGCTTCTTGCCTTGTCCTTGGACACGGGGCAGTACTTCCTAGCTACTAACTGATGCCCTCTCCTACTAGCCATGCCTTAAGTCAGGTCCTGGCTTCCTCCTGTCCATATGCCCCTCTCACACCTAGGAGGCATCATGGTTTATTTCCAAGAGACAGCAGGGCGCCAAGTCTTTATATGACTTGTCTAACTGGTTTTCTGCCTTTCATCAATCATACCTGCACCCAAGCTCCCAGGTGTTCTAGTAGACAAAGATCCTTGTACTAGATCCTGGCTCCTCCCCTCTCACCTGCCCCACATTGACTCTCTCCCCCAGTAACCTCATCTTCACACCCCAGTCCTGAGATATGGTGCAAGAAACTGGAAAAAAAAAANGCCACAGGGACGCCCAGGAGGGATGATCCAAGCTGCTTATTTAATGTTATCCTTTCAGTTCCAGCAAGTGGAACCCATTTTTTAAAGCTACTCTTTAAAAATGACATTTTCTCTGTCCATCAGGGATTGAAAAAGCCAAAACAGTACAGAGGCTCCTCTTAACATTTCTTCGGTAGGTCTCTGCCTTCTTATTACTTTTCAGCAGATTCTGTTTGTTTTTCCACCAGCCTGCTGGCGTCTGAGAACAGGCCGTTCCCTGCTCTGCTTTGCTTATCTCCCTTTCTGTTTGGTTCTAAAGGTGTCCGTGGTGCTCTTAGCGAGCGTGATGTTTGAATGATTGGTGAGCAGCCTGCTCTGCAAAATGCATTCACTTGCGGTTATCACTGGTGACCCACTTGGAAGAAAAATTTGTCCCAGTGGATTTCTGGTGTGTGTGCCTAGAATCTTGGAGCCATGCAGAGGAAAGTTTACTTTTGGTAGAAAAAGCTTAATTTGGGAAGTCAGAGAGCTTCAGTCGAGTCCTTAGCTCTACAGTCATCTAGTTTAAGACTTGAGGATTGTGATAAGCGTTCATTCTCCAGGGTATCTTCCTGACCCATGGATTGAATTCACGTCTCCTGCGTTGGCAGGCAGATTCCTTACCACTGAGTCCCCTGGGAAGCCCCACAAGTGCTGGGCAATACTGTGCAAACTGCAGATGTGCTGCTGCTGCTGAGTCGCTTCAGTCCTGTCTGACTCTGTGCGACCCCAGAGACGGCAGCCCACCAAGCTCCCCCATCCCTGGGATTCTCCAGGCAANAAAAAAAAAATCGGAGACAAAAAACTAGGACACAGCCAGGGAGAGAACGCTTACAGCGCACTCGCCGGTTTCTCATATACTCCCCTCTAAAGCCTCACAGCAATCACGAGGTGAGAGAAATTACTTGGCTTTTCTGACGTGTGAATAGGGGAACTGAAGTTCAGAAAACTTGAGCAATTTTCCCAAAGTCACACAGCCAGGAAATGGCAGACACAGATATGAGGGCAGAATTCTATCTCTGCAACCCACACAGTAGTACATCTATGGGTAGAGGTTAACAAAGGGGAAGGAGTGGGACAGACCTAGACACCAGAGTGTAGGGGTCCTTGGGAGCAACCTAAGTGTCCATCAACAGATGAATGGGTAAGCAAGATGTGGTCCATATGCACAGTAGAATACAACTAAGCCGTACAAAAGAAGGAAATAATGCCATTTGCAGCAAAATGGATGGACCTCGAGCTTACCGTACTAAGTGAAATCAGTCAGAAAGAGAAAGATGAATATCATGTGATATCACTTATATGTGAAATCCAAAAAAAGAAAGAAGATATAAATGAACTTATTTACAAAACAGAAACAGACTCACCAACTTTAGAAAACAAATATATGATTACCAAATGGGAAGGAATGGGGAGGGATACACTGAGAACTTGGGATCAGCACATATACACTAGTATATAAAATAGAACTGTATTCAATGTCTTATAATAACCTGTAATGGAAAAGAATCTGATGAAAAGGAATAGATATATATGTATGCATGGATAGCTGAATCACTGCTGTACGCCTGAAACATGTAAATCAACCATACTCCAATTTGAAAAAAGAAAGTGGAGGTCCTAGTTTTTAAATAAGGGTTATACAAGGGAGGGGGATAAAATTTGGGAAAAATAGGACATGTCAAACATGTTGAAAATGAACTCCCCCAAACCCAATTATCCTTATCTTTCTCATCTAAGTCGGTGACAATCCGTCCTTCCATTTGTTCGAGTTAAAAGCCTGAGAGCCCCCCTTGGCTCTTTCCTGCATTTCATTCCTCAGAAAATCCCACTGGCTCCATCTTCAGCCACTGCTAATGCCTCCACCATTGCTCCCTGGGCTCACGTCTCATCTGAATCATTCCAACAGCCTCCTAACAATGGCCCTGCTTTACCCTTGCCTCCCGATGCCATAGTCTAGTCCCCATGGGTTCACCAGAGTGGTCCTCTTAAAACACAAATCAGATCAGATCACTCCTTTACTCAAAACCCACTGATGGCTCCCATCTTATTCAGAGTTCAAACCTAAGTTCCTTCAGGGGTCAGGTCCTCACCCTCTCCCAGCTCCTTATCCTCCATTCATCTCCTCACTCACTTTCCTCACATTGAACCTCTGGCAATTCCTCAAACGTGCCAGGCATGGTCTGACCTCAAGGCCAATGATGTGTGAGCTGTGTATATGGTTTTTCCTGTGGCCATGTATGGATGTGAGAGTTGGACTGTGAAGAAGGCTGAGTGCTGGAGAATTGATGCTTTTGAACTGTGNTAATATCTTCTGCTTCTGTTGGGTCCATACCATTTCTGTCTTTTATTGAGCCCACCTTTGCATGAAATGTTCCCTTGGTGTCTCTAATTTTCTTGAAGAGATCTCTAGTCTTTCCCATTCTGTTGTTTTCCTCTATTTCTTTGCATTAATCACTGAAGAAGGCTTTCTTGTCTCTCCTTGCTAGTCTTTGGAACTCTGCATTCAGATGGGACTATCTTTCCTTTTCTCCTTGGCTTTCACAGCAGTGAAACCAGTCCTCCCTGTTGTTTCTGTCACCTGCTCCTTTCACAAATGGATTTTACTCTCAATCACTGCTTTTTACAAAGAGCAAACTTGTGTTGTCAGCATTAAAGAAAAGAACTACTGTACTTGTTTTATGTGAAATGCCTCCTCTTCAGCCAGATTAAAGACGACCAATAGATTAAACCTTCTGGAATGTTGTTCATGCAAAGAAGAAAGGCCAAGAGTGGAGCCATTTGGAGCTGCTGCCTGGAGCCGTTTTGAATTCCTGATATAAAACAGAAATGAGGTTTTGACAATGCAAACTGGAGGTGAAACAAATCTAGCTGCCTGAGTTGATGGTGGCCTGAGTTGTAGGTGGCCTGGCTTGCCTTGGAATGAGAGTCAATGGCAGGTCTTAGAGATGCAAATTTCCTTTGTTTCCTCGGGAGCCACCAGCTGTGAGCTCCATGAATGCAGGGCTCATCTTCTTGTGACTTCTTCCTCAGGCCTGTGAGAGCAGGGTGACTCTAGTCAGGACTCTGCCCGAACACTACTCTGCTGCCCCCTCCTCTCCACTGCCAGAGCAGGTGCTTTCATCAGCCCCATTCCAGGTAAGCAAGCCCAAGGCAGGGAGGGTAAGAAACTTGCCTAAGCCCAGATACACGGTGACCCAAACCCAAACTGACTCCAGAGCCATCACTCTTTATTTCACAACAGAAATAATTTAATATCTTTTTTCTCATTATAGAACTGCATGTTACTCATTGTAAAAATGCGAACAACACAGGAAATTTTGAGAGAAGAGGTCAGGTTCACCTGAAATCCCATGGCTCTGAGATAACGTGTATATCTCGGTAACTGTTCTTCACACAGACACACACACAGAAGCACACGCCATGTTGCACAAATGGCATCTTTATGCTAATATTGATTCAGAATGGTTGCTGCTGGTCAATCTACCTCAAACAAACCCTCTGATTCCTTATTGGAGTTACGATTATTGTAGGTAAAGAAGAAAGTTTGATCCAAGCAGACAGCCCTGTGCAGCAGGCCAGACTCTTCACTGTGCATGGATGAGTCCACTGCACTCCATCCCCATAGAAGGAGGGAGGGAGTGTGGTGTGATTAAAGTGTGGAGTCAGACTGGAGGGCTCCTTTACTTACTAACATCTCACTTCCCCAGCTTGAAGGGAGGATGACCGTATCTACCTCATAGGTTGTTGTGAGAACTACATTAGAAAATACATGTAAATTTAGAACATTCCTTCATCTAGAGTAAAGGCTTAATGTGGATTGACATATCCGCAGTGTGCAGAAATCCAGAAGGTAATCAAGTGAATCGTTCATTACCATGAAAGTATATGTGCTGTATTTAAAATTTCTTTCCTTGATACTAATGATATTTACTGCTGTTTTTAATCTCCCAAGTATGAGGTTTGTGGACAGTAACAGGTTTTTAAAAATTGTTATTTTTCTGAGGACATGAAAAACAAGAGCACATAATGTTGGAGAGATATAGTAATGTCTTGAAGTTGGTGGTTTATTAGTTCACTTGCTCATTTACTTCTTTATTCATTTATTGATTGATTGATAGTGCTAGGAAAGTAGTGAATATTTGTTGATTGAAAGAATGAATTGAAGTTACTGAATTAAACATTTTGTGAGTGCCTACTACGTAGCAGGTACTTTGAGACATAAGAGATACAGGCTTTAGCAAAGCAAGACCATACCCTCAACATGTTTACAATCTTATGATTCCTTGTTTCTTCACTGGAATCACACATACACATGGTTTAAGAAAGTGATTTTCCAGTAGCAATAGTCCTCTGGTTCAACTGTTTCAAAATTTAAGCTGCAAGGTACAAATGGATGAAAATTAAAGCCCAGACACATTCAAATTAACCGCACTTGTTTTTATTCTGTTTGGTTTATAAGGACAACGGAAAAAAAAAAAAAAACTTTTTCAAAATTAAGTCCAAATGTCGGCCACCCAATTGGACTGAGTGTAAGCTTCTCTCCAGAGTTAATATATCATTCAGGTCCCACCAGGGGGAAGATGCAGCCCTTTAAAAGTGTCCTGAGGCAGGAAGAGACACGGCGACTAAGCACAGGGAACTGCGTTTTGCACGTGTGCCTTTGGAATACCTGTCGAGTGCTCTCTCATGATGAAGGGGGAAAAATGCCTGATGGAACAGAGCATGCTTCATTGTCAGCCAAACTCAGCCCATTTTTTGGCATGTTTACCTGGGCAGACAAGGAAGAGTGTCAGCCGAGGGATCTACACAGGTCCCTGCTGCNGCTCTCTCATGATGAAGGGGGAAAAATGCCTGATGGAACAGAGCATGCTTCATTGTCAGCCAAACTCAGCCCATTTTTTGGCATGTTTACCTGGGCAGACAAGGAAGAGTGTCAGCCGAGGGATCTACACAGGTCCCTGCTGCTGCTGCTGCTGCTGCTAAGTCGCTTCAGTCGTGTCCAACTCTGTGCGACCCCATAGACCGCAGCCCACCAGGCTCCCCTGTCCCTGGGATTCTCCAGGCAAGAACACTGGAGTGGGGTGCCATTGCCTTCTCCAGCACAGATTCCTAGTGGATAATAAAACAGATGCTGAGGGTAGATGTTCTCTAGTGTAATTCACTGAAACATGCAAACTCCTTTAAGTACACCAAGAACATTTTAGTGGTTTCTATTCCCTCCTCCTCATCCCTCAGTGTCATTATTTGCCTTACGTTAATTACTTCTTACAGCAGATTCAGCAACAATTTCTGTCTTTTTGGCAGACACAACATTGAGTTTTATTGCTAACTTTGTGTATGTGTTAATCAACCACCTTGGGGGGAAAACAGCAACATTAGACTAAATATTAGAGGTATTTTCTCCTCTATTTTATTACTTACAGATACAAAACTTTATGGCAATTGGAAGAAATGTTTCTTCACTTTATTAAACTTGGCACTCCTTCAAGAAAATATCAGTGAACAGAATAAAATCCATTATTGGTATGATTGCCTTAGCTGTTGTCTGGGAAAAGATCAAAATAGCAAAGTGAAGTATTAAAAAGAGCGAGTTCATTCAACTTACTTTTTTATTGTTGGCTAAGTGAGTTTCGTTGTAACCAAAAGAGATGATGGAAAAACAGGATGTTGTTTCCTTCTTTTTACCAATGCTTGGCGCTTGGGCTTCATTTGGGCTTTTCGGGGGCCTAAGGAAGGTGCTCAGACTAACTGGGGAGAGTCACTTTGGCTGTGGCACTTTCTATATTTCATTGTGTTCCATTTGGCGGGGGGCCCAACCTAATACCTTATAAAATACAGCTTTCTCTGAAACATACGTTAAATACAAAGGAGTTTCACTTAAAGGAAGACATTTTACCAAAGCTGATTGTCTTCGAAGAGGCTTTATTTCTGAAAGTTTGTATTTACTGATTTCATTGAACAAAACAGTTGTCTTTGGCAGATGTTTTAAGTTTCTCAAGATACCATTGAGTCATTCTTTGATATATGAAATATTTAATGGATGTGAATCTCATTTTGCAAACTTCAGTGTAAAAGAAATATAACTTTGTACATGTTCCATAACTCAAATTCATTTATGACTCTGAGCTCTTGCTCTGCTAGACTCGAGTGGAAAACAGTCTTAAGCAGAGCCAAGATGTGTGTGTGTGTCTGTGTGTATGTGGACTGGTTACTGATGAAAGTTTTGAAATTATGGTCCTATTTGTCTAACTTTGGATATAACTTGGAAATAAATATATTGAGCTTGCTGAAATTGCTTTAATCTCTCTTCTTCCATTCCTATCCACATGCCTCTGTGAAATTAGTTTCTCTACTATGAATGTTATAAAAACAAAATATACAAACTATTTAGATATACAGTATCCTATGTGAGGATCATTCACCATCAATCCTACCTAGATGATGTAAATCATTCAGCAAGAAGCAAGCTTATTTGGTCACACTAAAACTTTAAAAATTGATATACATGGGGCTTGTTCTAAATATGCATATAAATGTCTGAATGGAGGTTATTTCTGTTGAGACCTGACAGAAGCCATGACAAGCTTCAAGGACTAAAGTAGGCCAGAGCTACAATCACGGAAAAAGTAACAATCATGGGAAAAGCAGGGTCACTGCCCAGAAGGAGCTGAAATTAGAATCCCCCCTGACCTTGAGACTCAGCCAGACAGCATATTCCCTGTAGCCTGGTTAGAACTAGCCCAGATAATATGAAAAGTCCCCTAAGCGAGCCCGCATGCGCAAAAACTAGCTGATAAGTAATTGCCAAGAAGCCCTAAGTCCACGCACGTGCATTGTATAACCAATCAGCTTATGCCAAATAGCTGTCTTTGTTCTAAGCCTATAAATACTGCTGTAATTCGGGGCTCGGGGCTCTTGCTCCATACCACTGCGTTGGATATGGCAAGGTGCCCTTGCTCGAGCAAGAAATAAACCTCTCTTTCTGCTTTTGCATTACTGTGGATGACTTATTCTCCCAGTTTATTTGGGGACCTGGA
>SJYV01013006.1:269289-282249 GCA_006410875.1 Neotragus pygmaeus | reverse complement strand
ATCTCCTTTAGGACAGACTGGTTGGATCTCTTTGCAGTCCAAGGACTCTCAAGAGTCTTCTCCAACACCACAGTTCAAAAGCATCAATTCTTCAGCACTCAGTTTTCTTTATAGTCCAACTCTCGCATCCATACATGAACACTGGAAAAACCATACCCTTGACTAGACGCACCTTTGTTGGCAAAGTAATATCTCTGCTTTTTCATATGCTGTGTAGGTTGGTCATAGCTTTTCTTCCAAGGAGTAAGCATATTTTAATTCCATGGCTGCAATCACCATCTGCAGTGATTTTGGAACCCCCCAAAATAAAGTCTGCCACTGTTTCTACTGTTTCCCCATCTATTTGCCATGAAGTGATGGGACCAGATGCCATTATCTTAGTTTTCTGAATGTTGAGCTTTAAGCCAACTTTTTCACTCTCCTCTTTCACTTTTATCAAGAGGCTCTTTAGTTCTTCTTCACTTTCTCCTGTAAGGGATATGCATATATTTATGCAAAACTATATAAGGATATAAAACAAACTCATGATGATATATATATATATGTTATATCATATATATCAAGGAGATCAAATCAGTCAGTTCTAAAGGAAATCAGTCCTGAATATTCATTGGAAGGACTGATGCTGAAGCTGAAGCTCCAATGCTTTGGCCCCCTGATGCGAAAAGCTGACTCATTGGAAAAGACCTTGATACTTGGGAAGATAGAAAGCAGGAGGAGAAGGGGACGACAGAGGATGAGATGGTTAGATAGTATCACTGACTCAGTGGACGTGAATTTGAGCAAACTCCTGGAGATAGGGAAGGATAGGGAAGCCTGACATGCTGCAGTTATTGTGGTCACAAAGGCTTAGCAATTGAACACAACACACACACACACACACACACACACACATATCATATTTGTTGTTATTGTTCAATATTCAAAATATAAATATATATTAAATAGGATTAAAATCTATCAAATAGATTCAGATTTTGGTCTTTGCCACTTACTAAGGGACCTTGAGCATATATATTTTTCTTGAATATACCATCCCAGTTTTATCATTATATAATACAATGAAGATAATAATAGTACAAACCTCACTGGATTGTTATGAGAATTAAATAAAATAAACTTTGAAGCAGGCACATGATACATGCTCAGTTCAAAGGAGCTACTATTGATATGACAAGTTCCAAAGTTCTGAGTATCGCATTCTAAGTTTCACAATAGAATGTCCATTGTCTTAATTTGTGCCTGGAGAACTAACTGGAAGCTTAACTCAGAGCAGACACAGCAGAAACTCCAGAGACTCCAAAGTCTACTGGGAACCCATTTATGGTGAGTTACTCTGGCTAGAGGGAGAAGAGGCACTCCACAGTGCCAAAGAGTGGGAGTTACAGAATGTGGTTTTTCAGATTGGAAGCCAAAGATTAGGAAGATAAGTCACACGTAGCTCCCTGATCCATCTGGATTGTGCAGAGAAGTGCCAGGCCAGCTTACTGAATACATAGGGCTGCACCCCAGGAGATGTGCTCTGCCCTCTTCTGGTTCTCCCTTTTTTGAGCTGATCTTAAGGGTGAGCCTTTTCGGCTCGACTGGGAATGGATATTGTCTATCTGAGCAGGATGCAAGATGTTTAGGAAAGGTTGGGGCATGCAAGGCGCTCAGCCTCTGGATTTCTTGGGGGCTGATGGTGTAGTGGATGCAAAGAAACAGAGCAATAGAATAGAATAATAAAATAAAAAACAACAGAATGGGAAAGGTTAGATATCTCTACAAGAAAATTAGACACACCAAGGGAACATTTCATGCAAAGATGGGCACAATAAAGGACAGAAATGGTATGGACCCAATAGAAGCAGAAGATATTAAGAAGAGGTGCCAGGAATACACAGAAGAGCTATACAAAAGTTATCTTCATGACCCGGATAATCACGATGGTGTGATCACTCATCTAGAGCCAGACATCCTGGAATGAGAAGTCAAGTGGGCCTTAGGAAGCATCACTACAAACAAAGCTAGTGGAGATGATGAAATTCCAGTTGATTATTTCAAATCCTAAAACATGATGCTGTGAAAGTGCCACACTCAATATGCCAGCAAATTTGGAAAACTCAGCAGTGGCCACAGGACTGGAAAAGGTCAGTTTTCATTCCAATCCCCCCAAAAAAGCAATGCCAAAGAATGCTCAAACTACCGCACAATTGTACTCATCTCACATGCTAGTAAAGTAATGCCCCAAATTCTCCAAGCCAGGCTTCAACAGTACATGAACCATGAACTTCCAGATGTTCAAGCTGGATTTAATAAAGGCAGAGGAACCAGAGATCAAATTGCCAACATTTGCTGGATCATAGAAAAAGCAAGAGAGTTCCAGAAAAACATTTATTTCTGTTTTATTGACTATGCCAGAGCCTTTGACTTTGTGGGTCCCAACAAACTGTGGAAAATTCTGAAAGAGACGGGAATACTAGACCACCAGACCTGCCTCCTGAGAAATCTGTATGTAGGTAAAGAAGCAACAGTTAGAACTGGACATGGAATAACAGACTGGTTCCAAATCGGGAAAGGAGTATGTCAAGGCTGTGTATTGTCACCCTGCTTATTTAACTTATATGCAGAGGTACATCATGTGAAATGCCAGGCTGGATGAAGCACAAGCTGGAATCAAGATTGCTGGAAGAATTATCAGTAACCTCAGATATGCAGATGACACCACCCTTATGGCAGAAAGGGAGAAAGAACTAAAGAGCCCCTTGACGAAAATGAAAGAAGAGAGTGAAAAAGTTGGCTTAAAACTCAACATTCAGAAAACTAAGATCATGGCATCCAGTTCCATCACTTCATGGCAAATAGATGGGGAAACAATAGAAACAGTGACAGACTTTATTTTGGAGGGTTCCAAAATCACTGCTGATGGTGACTGCAGCCATGAAATTAAAAGACGCTTACTCCTTGGAAGGAAAGTTATGACAGCCTAGACAGCATATTAAAAAGCAGAGACATTACTTTGCCAACAAAAGCCCATCTAGTCAAAGCTATGGTTTTTCCAGTAATTATGGATGGGTGTGAGAGTTGGACTAGAAAGAAAGCTGAGCACTGAAGAAATGCTTTTGAACTGTGGTATTGGAGAAGATTCTTGAGAGTCACTTAGGTTGCAAGGAGGTCCAACCAGTCCACCCTAAAGGAGATCAGTCCTGGGTGTTCACTGGAAGGACTGATGCTGAAGCTGAAAATCCAATACTTTGGCCACCTGATGCAAAGAACTGACTCATTTGAAAAGACCCTGATGCTGGGAAAGATCCTCTTGATGCAGGAGGAGAAGGGGAAGACAGATGATTAGATAGTTGGATGGCATCACCGACTCGATGGACATGAGTTTGAGTTAGCTATGGCAAGTGGTGATGGACAGAGAGGCCTGGCATGCTGCAGTTCATGGGGTTGCAAAGAGTGGACACAACTGAGTGACTGAACTGATCATGTAGTGGAGGTATGTGTGGACAGCTTGCCTGGGGATAGAGAACTCCCAATTCCACAGAAAGTTTAGTTTGGGCACTGCTTGAGTAAAACCAGCACTGTCCCAGTGAGTCCATTGGCAAACAAACCGGAAGGAACCCTGTGGTCCTTTCTAGGATAATCCTGATTATCTTTCTAGTGGACAGAGAATGATGGACACTTTTGCAAACATTCTGCAACAATAAACTTTCTAAACCATCTCGAAGGCCATAATGTTAATGTAGGTCAGGTAAGAAGTGGATACAGTCTCTGCCCACATCTTCCATGCAAGTGCTGTGAAAATTAGAGGTTTTGGTGCTTTGGTGGGGTGGGGCGGGGTACATGGGTGTGGGGACTTACTGGGCACGGAGCACTTGAACTGGGTCTCAAGGGATGGGGGGCTTTGAAGGATGGAGAAGAGTAAAAGCTGGAAGAAATGAATGAGCAAAAGCATAGAGGAGGACAAGGAGAACAATCTAGAATAAGTTGATGTGTAATGCTTGAATTGAACAATTTATTTGGAGGTGGCCCAGAAAGGAGGTTGAGATCAGATAGTGGTGGGAACCAATCACCAGGCTAAGGCTTTTCGACTTTAAATGCAGCTGAGAAATGACAGCGCCAGGGTGATAACTCAGGTCTTCTGGCTCCTAGCTCCTCTCCAGCTCTCTTCAACTCTCCTGCACAGCCTCGCAATGTCTGTCTTCAGGAAGTATATTGTTTCACTTGGAAATGAGATAATCTGGGCTTCAGGTCATGAAATAGTTGTGTGCCTTGGCCAAATCATCTTTTTTGGGTTTCAGTTTAAACCCCCAAATGAGATGGTTGGAGAAAATACTTTCTGGTTCTTTAAGATGGAATAAATCACTTTGGAAGACTAACGTAACGACAATGTTCAGAATGGTTGGGGAGGAGGGAAANTTCCAATCCCCCCAAAAAAGCAATGCCAAAGAATGCTCAAACTACCGCACAATTGTACTCATCTCACATGCTAGTAAAGTAATGCCCCAAATTCTCCAAGCCAGGCTTCAACAGTACATGAACCATGAACTTCCAGATGTTCAAGCTGGATTTAATAAAGGCAGAGGAACCAGAGATCAAATTGCCAACATTTGCTGGATCATAGAAAAAGCAAGAGAGTTCCAGAAAAACATTTATTTCTGTTTTATTGACTATGCCAGAGCCTTTGACTTTGTGGGTCCCAACAAACTGTGGAAAATTCTGAAAGAGACGGGAATACTAGACCACCAGACCTGCCTCCTGAGAAATCTGTATGTAGGTAAAGAAGCAACAGTTAGAACTGGACATGGAATAACAGACTGGTTCCAAATCGGGAAAGGAGTATGTCAAGGCTGTGTATTGTCACCCTGCTTATTTAACTTATATGCAGAGGTACATCATGTGAAATGCCAGGCTGGATGAAGCACAAGCTGGAATCAAGATTGCTGGAAGAATTATCAGTAACCTCAGATATGCAGATGACACCACCCTTATGGCAGAAAGGGAGAAAGAACTAAAGAGCCCCTTGACGAAAATGAAAGAAGAGAGTGAAAAAGTTGGCTTAAAACTCAACATTCAGAAAACTAAGATCATGGCATCCAGTTCCATCACTTCATGGCAAATAGATGGGGAAACAATAGAAACAGTGACAGACTTTATTTTGGAGGGTTCCAAAATCACTGCTGATGGTGACTGCAGCCATGAAATTAAAAGACGCTTACTCCTTGGAAGGAAAGTTATGACAGCCTAGACAGCATATTAAAAAGCAGAGACATTACTTTGCCAACAAAAGCCCATCTAGTCAAAGCTATGGTTTTTCCAGTAATTATGGATGGGTGTGAGAGTTGGACTAGAAAGAAAGCTGAGCACTGAAGAAATGCTTTTGAACTGTGGTATTGGAGAAGATTCTTGAGAGTCACTTAGGTTGCAAGGAGGTCCAACCAGTCCACCCTAAAGGAGATCAGTCCTGGGTGTTCACTGGAAGGACTGATGCTGAAGCTGAAAATCCAATACTTTGGCCACCTGATGCAAAGAACTGACTCATTTGAAAAGACCCTGATGCTGGGAAAGATCCTCTTGATGCAGGAGGAGAAGGGGAAGACAGATGATTAGATAGTTGGATGGCATCACCGACTCGATGGACATGAGTTTGAGTTAGCTATGGCAAGTGGTGATGGACAGAGAGGCCTGGCATGCTGCAGTTCATGGGGTTGCAAAGAGTGGACACAACTGAGTGACTGAACTGATCATGTAGTGGAGGTATGTGTGGACAGCTTGCCTGGGGATAGAGAACTCCCAATTCCACAGAAAGTTTAGTTTGGGCACTGCTTGAGTAAAACCAGCACTGTCCCAGTGAGTCCATTGGCAAACAAACCGGAAGGAACCCTGTGGTCCTTTCTAGGATAATCCTGATTATCTTTCTAGTGGACAGAGAATGATGGACACTTTTGCAAACATTCTGCAACAATAAACTTTCTAAACCATCTCGAAGGCCATAATGTTAATGTAGGTCAGGTAAGAAGTGGATACAGTCTCTGCCCACATCTTCCATGCAAGTGCTGTGAAAATTAGAGGTTTTGGTGCTTTGGTGGGGTGGGGCGGGGTACATGGGTGTGGGGACTTACTGGGCACGGAGCACTTGAACTGGGTCTCAAGGGATGGGGGGCTTTGAAGGATGGAGAAGAGTAAAAGCTGGAAGAAATGAATGAGCAAAAGCATAGAGGAGGACAAGGAGAACAATCTAGAATAAGTTGATGTGTAATGCTTGAATTGAACAATTTATTTGGAGGTGGCCCAGAAAGGAGGTTGAGATCAGATAGTGGTGGGAACCAATCACCAGGCTAAGGCTTTTCGACTTTAAATGCAGCTGAGAAATGACAGCGCCAGGGTGATAACTCAGGTCTTCTGGCTCCTAGCTCCTCTCCAGCTCTCTTCAACTCTCCTGCACAGCCTCGCAATGTCTGTCTTCAGGAAGTATATTGTTTCACTTGGAAATGAGATAATCTGGGCTTCAGGTCATGAAATAGTTGTGTGCCTTGGCCAAATCATCTTTTTTGGGTTTCAGTTTAAACCCCCAAATGAGATGGTTGGAGAAAATACTTTCTGGTTCTTTAAGATGGAATAAATCACTTTGGAAGACTAACGTAACGACAATGTTCAGAATGGTTGGGGAGGAGGGAAAGCCAACAGACACCAAAAATCCTCTGGTTCCATGATTTACGCTATATATATATTGTCTTTCATATAACAAACACTCCTAATCTCTCTCTCTCTGCTCTCTCTCTACCATCCTTTTATTTTCTTTTTAACATTTTAAGAAGCAACTATCCGTTACTTAATTTGATCTTCTGTTACTGTATCTCTCTTACTATGAGTCAGTTTTATATGTGAAATACTTTCTGCTTGAATGAGCTGCCATCAAGACTAATAACTCATCTTTTAAATCTTTTATCCATTTTAAGTTTCATCTAATTCCCAGTCTCCATCCTTAATGTCCAGTTCCCGCATGGCCACTTGTCTTTGTCTATAATCCAAAGCAGGTCTCAGGAAAAGGAGCAAAACAGAGACTAGGAGGGACAACCCACCAAATGCTGGACCTTGTAAACTTTCTCTTGACGTGCCCCCAAAGTCTGCCAAACTAAAGTCCTTGAGGATCTCAAAGAATTCAAAACCGGATATAAAATAAATAAATGCAAATGGCACATTTCTTAACTATAGAGTCTCCTCGGGCTTCTTCAGGTCCAAGTTACTCCCTGATTTTTTCCTTCATTGATTTCAGGGGGAATGAGGCCAGAGTTTGACCCTTTACTGAAAGGTTATATACATGGAGAGAGGGATGAAAGAATAATACTGAGTCAGGTCCTATGGGGAAGGAAAAGGAAAAGGAAACATCTCCCTGGAAAATAAACTTCTGCTCTTTCAAACCCTGGATGCCACCTTTTCAAGAATAAGCCGCTCAAAGAGTGGATATATGTATATGTATAACTGATTCACGTTGCTGTATACCTGAAAATCACACATTTTAAATCAGTTATACTCCAATAAAAACTTTTGAAAACTCCAAATACATTCTAAATAATTTTTTTCAGATTTTATTTTATTATTTTTTACTTTACAATATTGTATTGGTTTTGCCATACATCAACATGACTCCACCATGGGTATACACATGTTCCCAATCCTGAACGCCCCCTCCTACCTCCCTCCCCATACCATTCCCTCAAAGAATGAAGTGTTCCAAACTCTGGTGTCATCCTTGAGAAGACCTGTTTGTAGAAAATTGGCCAAATTAAATGAGCCATCCTAACCTGTACAAAACTTTTTCATATTTTCATCAGTCATGTGTATGTTTATCTGGTGTTACTCGCTATGGGCTTCCCACACGGCACAGTGGTAAAGAATCAGCCTGCCAAAGCAGGAGACGCAGGAGACACAAGAAATGCAGGTTGATCCCCGGGTCAGGAAGATCCCTTGGAGAAGGAAATGGCAACCCACTCCAGTATTCCTGCCTGGAAAATTCCATGGGCAGAAGAACCTGGTGGCCTACAATTCATGGGGTCACAAAGAGTTGGACACCACTTAGCAACTAAACAACAACAACAATGTGTAAAAGAAGAACCTATTCCTCCCATTCTCAACACTTCTGATGCCAGAGGTGTGGGCTCTTCTTACGTCAGCCAATCCTCTAACTCTCTGGATACCACCTAGGTGTGCCACAATTCAGTTATAATCATAATCACCAGGAGCTAATGTAGACCTCACAGAACAGGAGCCCAGTCCCATAAGACTCCTCCCACTTTAGACATCAATTGCAATTGGACTGACTAGCTCTAAATTGGAGGGGGCAGGTCTCACAACCCCCTCCTTTGGTTTGATAGTTTGTTAGAATGCCTCTCAGAACTCAGGAAAGGGCTTTACTGTCACTTATTTATTAAAAGGATACAACTTAGAAACAACCAAGTGGAAAAGATGCCTGGAGCAAGGAGTGTGGCAAGGGGCAGGGAGTGTCCTAGCCTTCTCTGGGACCCCTTTCCGTCTCCTCACCTCTCACTTGGGAGATAATTACAGTACACCTGCCTCCCAGGGTTGGTGGGAAATGAAATACTCTGTGAAGTGAACACGTGTGTGAAGGGTTCAGAATAGTGCCTGTGAATAGTAAATGCTACTAAGGACAAATGCATGTGACTTTGTGGTGTAGGATTAAATACCCAAATGAGAGTGGGCTAGGACAAAGATAATTAACATTCATAAAGCATTGACCCTGAGGCTAGGTGCTTTCTATGTATTAACTCATTTAATCCTCACAGCAGCCCAGGCTATATATAAACTCTTAACTTTCATCATCATTACCACCACCATCATCCTTGGCATTATCCCCATCATACAAATGAAGATACTGGGATCCAGAGAGGTAAGTGGCTAGTCCAAGGTCACCTGGCTTGCAAGTAAGTAGCCCAGCTGGGGTTTGAGCCCCTGAAGTCTAGAACCAAAGACCATTGCCTTCTCCCCTATTCCGGAAGGTGAAGATCCACGAACAACACGCAGATTAGGAAACACCACATTAAATTTTGTTTGGCAAACTTCAGGGCAGCAAACTTAAATACGACTTAGTTTCCAGAAACACGCGTCTTTAGCTTATGCTTTGAGGGCTTCTTTGCCCTTGTCCTTTTCAGCTCTGAGGGTGACAGCCCACATTGGCAGTGTCCCCTGGATGCATATTCAACCTCCATTCCTGCAGCACAACCTACAATTCTGGAAACATCTACAATTTCAGGGCCACGAACTCTTTCTCTTTCTTTTTTTTTTTCCTCTTTTCTTTCTGCTTTCTCCTTACTTTCCCCATAAACCTCTTTTCTCTCCTCTCCACAATTTATTTAGGCCTGAAAAGAAGCCAGGGAAATGATATTTGCTTTGGGAGGAGTCGAGAAAAATAAAAGTTGAGCTAGCCAAGGAAAAGAATTAACTCTGATTTTCCACAAAGGGCTACTTCATAGAAAGTCTGGGACTTACGGTCCTTTATAGTGGCTCTCCCTCTCTCTCTCTTTCTCTTTTCTTTAGGAAAAACAAAGTTGATGTAAACAGCTGGAGACCATAACTTGAAAAACCAAGGAAGTAAGATGAATAAAACTTCCTGTTTTCCTCTCCTACCCAAGTCTACAGGGGGTTGGCCTACCAGGCCGCCTTCCAGACCAGATGTTTGATTCCCAAAGCTTGTTTCAGAGTCTCTGCATATCAATTAATCTTGACACAGCACGACCAGATCTTAGATTCAATTACAACGAGCAGGCTTCAGCCAAGCGCCTGCTGGGACACAGGTTCCTCCTGGGAAAAGCCGGGTAAATGTGGCCAGCATATGACATGGGACCAGCGAGTCAAATTCTCTTTTATCTCAATCTAAATTACATGCAACAGCAAAACTCCTCCTAGAAGCCAGGTACCGTGCTAAGATTCCAGATTTAATCTCACTGAACCTCCTCTAATCCACACGACAGCCACACAAGGGAGATACAGTTACTAGTATCTCAGGTTTATAAATCAGATCAAGCCTTGGAGGGGACGATGACCTGACTTTACTTCTCCTCTGTCCCCTTCCTCACTCTCAACCCTTATGTGTTTAGAAAAGACTGTATGTGTGTGTGCGTGCTAAGTCGCTTCAGTCATGTCTGACTCTTTGCGACCCCGTGGACCATAGCCCACCAGGCTCCTTTGTCCGTGGGATTCTCCAGGCAAGAATACTAGAGTAGGTTGCTGTGCCCTCCTTCAGGGGATCTTCCTGACCCTGAGATAGAACCCACAGCTCTTGTGTCTCCTGAACTGGCAGGCAGGTTCTTTACCACTAGCGTGGCCCAGAAAAGACTAATGCATGGGAAAGAAGCAAAGGGACAGAGAAGCCTCCTCTCTGGAAAGGAGACATCCTTGTCTGCAATGCTCTGCTCCAGCCTAGGCTTCTGGGCGTGTTGCTTTTCTTCTTGGCTGTTCAACCTCTTTGGAGACATGTTGTCATCTATTTTGAGGGTCTGTCTGCATCCTCTGAGGTCACACCCAGTCATCAGCCTCAGGACCCACTGCCAGTAATGATGCAGGCTCCTTTCAGCCCGTCTCTCCTCCTCAGATGTGTAACCCAGAGCAAGGAGGAGTTTACACTTCACGGTAAAACTCTTAAATGCTCCAATAGATTATAAAACTGAGCTCCAAGCATGACACCCATCCGTATTTGTCATTCTCACTCTGAGTGAGATCTGCCAGTAGGGTTAGTGGTGGGGTTGTTATTAAGTCTCTTCTCTGCAAAAGAAGGCTAAAACATGTGCTTTGACTGGAAGCTGACTCTTGCCTATTGGGTAGTTATCAGTAGCTAGAAATAGGAAGTCATTAAAGTCTGTTTTTTGTTTACTTTGTGGGATCTTCAACATTTTCCATAATTTCTCAACTATAAATATAACAGGTTTAGCTTTTCAACCAGCTAATGGGTACCTATCAGTAGCCATCAGTGCTTTTCTGGGTGGCTTCCACATCAGGTACAGCTTTGAGTGACTGCCCCCTCGTCTGTGGTCCCCATTCTCACCATCAGCACCCCACCCTGTGCACCAGACTCTTCAAGGAGCAGAAACGTAGTCTTTTCTCACCAAGTTCAGGAACTCCAAGCATAACCTCCCTCATCCTTTTCAGCAAGCATAGTGTAGGCCAGTGCTTAATGTTTGACATCCGGAGAACACCCATTTAAATTTTAAAAAAAGAGAGAGAGAGAGAGACAAAACAAATTTCTTTCCAGTAGAAATTTTCAGTGCCATCAATATCCTAATGTCACTGAGTCTCCAAGAAAAGAATGTAATATGTAGAGATTCCTAAACATTTTTGACCTTAAAAGACTTTACTTGGGGACCTCTTATGATATTAATGTCCCATAGATACACTTCGGGAAATCATAAAGTGCCCATACAGCCACCATATGTTAAGGACTGATCAATGCTGAACACTGCATCCATTTTCTCTCTTAACATTCATCACATCCCAAACTGCAGGCCTGATCACCATTTTACAGGTACAGAAAGTGAGGCTTAGAGAATGTCAGCTCCTTGCTCAAGGACACACAACCAGGGGAGAATAATGCAAGGGCAAGGCCAAAGATTTTTTGCTGTCGTTATTGTTTACCTTTTATTTATTGATTGATTTGGCTATATCCACTCTTAGTTTCCAGAGAAGGCAATGGCACCCCACTCCAGTACTCTTGCCTGGAAAATTCCATGGAAGGAGGAGCCTGGTAGGCTGCAGTCCATGGGGTTGTAAAGAGTCGAACACGACAGAGTGACTTCATTTTCACTTTTCACTTTCATGCATTGGAGAAGGAAATGGCAACCCACTCCAGGGTTCTTGCCTGGAGAATCCCAGGAATGGAGGAGCCTGGTGGGCTGCCGTCTATGGGGTCTCACAGAGTCAAACATGGCTGACGTGACTTAGCAGCAGCAGCAGTCTCATTTGTGGCATGTGGGTTCTTCATTGTATCATGTAGGGTTTTTATTTTTGATGTGACATGTGAGCTCCGTAGTTGTAGCATGGAGGCACTGGAGTGCACCAGCTTCAGTAGTTGTGTTCCTTGGGCTTAGTTGCTCTGTGGATTATGGGATCTTAGTTCCCCTACTAGGGATCGAACTTGCTGTCCCTGCATTGCAAGGTAGATTCTTTACCACTAGAATCTAGTGGTGGAGAGGACCATGAGGGAAGTCCTCAGGATCAAAGGTTCTGAATGGCAGACCTCATCTTCTTTTTTCCTTAAGAAAATTTCCTCCTTTCCAAGAAAGTTTTAAAATGCAAGAGAGAGCATAACAAACACCCACCTTTTTACTATACAAAATTAGTCATTTTCCTTTGGTCATATTTCTTTCCAGTCTTTTAAAAAATAAATTAAATATTATAGGTAAAAGTTCATTTCTTAGCAGGCTGCTTCCCTGTTATCAATAAACCCCAACTCTAGGGGCAAGGTCGTGATGGTCCATAGCCCAGGCTGCTTTTGGGTGCTCTCTTTTCAATCCATAAAAGTATTTTCTCTCACCTATTTGTTGTATCCCCAGTGCCCTCTTGCATTCCATTCTAAATCTGAGGCACACAGAGAAATATTTTAAAATAACCTGATGGTAAGGAGCAGCAGCTGTGATTTGCTGGAGGAGCCGTAAAGAGATACCCCACACCCAAGGTAAGAGAAGCCCAAGTAAGATGGTAGGTGTTGCAAGAGGGCATCAGACGGCAGACACACTGAAACCATTCTCACAGAAAACTAGTCAATCTAATCACACTAGGACCACAGCCTTGTCTAACTCAGTGAAACCAAGCCATGCCTGTGGGGCAACCCAAGACAGGCGGGTCATGGTGGAGAGGGCTGACAGAATGTGGTCCACTGGAGAAGGGAATGGCAAGCCACTTCAGTATTCTTGCCTTGAGAACCCCATGAACAGTATGAAAAGGCAAAATGATAGGATACCAAAAGAG
>SJYV01013006.1:220037-251442 GCA_006410875.1 Neotragus pygmaeus | reverse complement strand
ACCGAGGATGAGATGGCTGGATGGCATCACTGACTCGATGGACACGAGTCTGAGTGAACTCCTGGAGTTGGTGACGGACAGGGAGGCCTGGCATGCTGCGATTCATGGGGTCGCAAAGAGTCAGACACGACTGAGTGACTGAACTGAACTGAACTGAACTGAACTGAAGGAAAGGAGAGTCTACTTCTTTGGAGAGACAATTACAACCTCCAAATGATAGTGCTGTTAGAAACCTTTCCCTAATGCTGTGTTTTTATTTGCTTTTTTGTTTGTTCTGTTTTTTGGTCCCACTCCTTTTTGCCTAATATCTAGTTTTCGGGGCTTTAAGAGAGCATTTGTGTTTTTCTGGAGGTACATGGTCTCCCTGCTTTCCCATTAAACGTTTCTCCTTGTACATGGCCCTTATTCTGTCAATCTCAGTTGTGTGACACCAGCAAATCACATCCCTGAAGGAATTTTCCTTCACTAGTTAAAAATCAATAGCTTCTAGAAAAACCTTGGTGTAAAATATCAATAGCTTCTAGAAAAACCTTGGTGTTTCTGAGGAGACCTTGGTGCGTTGGCAGTGACTTCGTGAGAATGCTATCGTGCATCAATGCCAGCTGACGTGCTCAGAGCACCCTGCCTCCTCTCCCACCAGCCTTGCTCCTTGGGTCCAACCAGAGGGGCCCCCTTCATCTCCTCCAACATGCCCTCCCACCTCAGGGCCTTGGCAGAGGGGCTTTCTTCTATCTCCAATATCCTCTTACTTCCAGCCAGATCACTGCATACAGTTGTGCAAGTTGTTCTCTGCTCAAGGGCTCCCAGCAGATGGGCCAGAGGCACTGAAACCCCAGCACATGCTTTGCCACTTCTGTTCCAGGGCAGAGGCCCTTTTTTCTAATGTGATCAAAGGCACATTGGGACTGAGACCTCTTTTTCCCAGTTTACTCATATTCTTTCTTCCGATTGCCACTCAAATGTTATGAAACCATGTGCTTTGATTAGATCAGGGCCACTGTATAATTTTCCTTCCTAGTCCTTGGCCCAATTTGGAGATATAAATCTGTGTGATTGTTCAATTAACATCCTAATCCTCAGCTGGACTGAAAGCTCCATGAGAACAGAAACTGGGCCTGCGTTTGCTCCTCTGGCATTTCCAGCAGTTGGGAGAGTGTCTGGCACATAGTAGACACTCAGTAAATCTCCGTGGGATGAGTCTCTGCTTGGCCAAGTGTGCTGAGCTCTTTCCAGGCACTGTTTCATTAAATCCTCACGACGTTAATAATGAGCTGTTGTTGTTCTTTTAGAGTGAAGAGACTCAGACATAGAGGGGTGACATGCATCTTCCAAGGTCACTGACCCTTTCCTGCTGAGAATTTAAACTGCCCATAGGAAGTGGTCCACAGAAAAGAGGAGGACAACTCAAAAGTTCTTTCACAGGGAATTCAGGGTCTAGCAGCTATGAGTGTACAACAGAGGAAAGCACAGCCATTTGCCTGGAAGGAAAAAAAAATGAGCGAGGAGAAGTTGTAATCATTGAAATTGCTCTTTTGATTAATTCTTACAGCAATAAGTTGGCAGGTGTTCATTTGCCTGATGCTCCACAGAGAAATCCAGTGTCAGGACAGCAGAGCAAAGTGGACTGTGTCATGAGCATCTGAGGGGAGGCTTGCTGGGGCCTTTCTGTGGAGCTGCAGTTTTCCTGTTTTCAGTATGTTTCTCTGTACTGATATCATGAAATCCTCAAAGTATCCATATCCCTGTATTGGAATAGCCATGGGATAGGATAGGAGAAGGCAATGGCACCCGACTCCAGTACTCTTGCCTGGAACATCCCATGGACAGAGGAGCCTGGTAGGCTGCAGTCCATGGGGTTGCTGAGAGTTGGACACGACTGAGCGACTTCACTTTCACTTTTCACTTTCATGCATTGGAGAAGGAAATGGCAACCCACTCCAGTGTCCTTGCCTGCAGAATCGTAGGGACAGGGGAGCCTGGTGGGCTGCCATCTATGGGGTCACACAGAGTCAGACACACTGAAGCGACTTAGCAGCAGCAGCAGCAGCAGCAGAAGAGGAGATGGAGAATCTGGGGACACGACAGGCCCGGTCAGTTCAACAAAGGGCTTCCGGTAGTAATGAGACCCCAGATCACTTTGCATCACAATGGCATCTCCAAAAAGTGAAATGAGATTTCTATTAGGCCTTTAAGCAGTAATGTGAGGCCACCTTTAATGACACCCTGGCTTTCATGGTGAAATAATGGGGCTCTGTCTAGTTCTTGATGAAAGTGAAAGAGGAAAGTGAAAAAGTTGGCTTACAACTCAACATTCAGAAAACTGAGATCATGGCATCTGGTCCCATCACTTCATGGCAAATAGACAGGGGAACAATGGAAACAGTGAAAGACTTTATTTTGGGGGGGTCCAACATCACTGCAGAGGGTGACCATAGCCATGAAATTAAAAGACGCTTGAACTTTGGAAAAAAAGCTATGACCAAGCTAGACAGATATTTAAAAGCAGAGACATTTCTTTGCCAACAAAGGTCTGTTTAGTCAAAGCTATGGTTTTTCCAGTAGTCGTGCGTGGATATCAGAGTTGAACTATAAAGAAAGCTGAGTGCCAAAGAATTAATGCTTTTGAACTGTGGTGTTGGAGAAGATTCTTGAGAGTCCCTTGGACTGCAAGGAGATCCAACCAGTCCATCCTAAAGGAAATCAGTCCTGAATATTCATTGGAAGGACTGATGCTGAAGCTGAAATTCCAATACTTTGGCCGCCTGATGCAAAGAACCAACTCATTGGAAAAGACCCTGATGCTGGGAAAGACTGAAGGCAGGAGGAAAAGAGGACAACAGAGGATGAGATGGTTGGATGGCATCACCAACACGATGGACATGAGTTTGAGTAAACTCCGGGAGTTAGTGATGGACAGGGAGGCCTGGCGTGCTGCAGTCCATGGGGCCACAAAGAGTCAGACACAACTGAGTGACTGAACTGAACTGTCTAGTTCCCAAACCAAGAATAAGTGTGAATCAGGGCAGATGAAGAGAATTTAATCTTCAGAGAGAAGTCCTTAGGAATTATTAGTCATTTCAGCAGCCCAGCTCAAAAGGATAGAAGCCATTCCAAGCCCTTTTCTCTCTCTTGGAATCAGTGCAACTGGCTTCAGGTCAAATAAAAATTGAGATCGAGTAGAGGTGCCTGCTCATCTTTGGGGAACTGGGGAGGGGAGGAAAAACAAGAGTGTCAATCCCAGGAGAAGGCAGCTGAGGCTCCCAGGGGCTTAAACTGGACCCCCGAACCCCACTCCTGAGCAAACAAGTTTGAGCATTCCAACAGCACAACAGTACTGCTGAGTGTTTCCAAGAATTGTCTTATTGGTAGTGCACATTTGTCAGGTCTTCATTTTTTCCCCTCTCAAACCTGAATTAAATCTATTTGAATCACAATTGATTCTGTAATTTTGAGAAGGAACAAGAATTTATTCTTCTGTGTACACGTGTATGTATAAATACACACATGTGCACACACACACACGATTCTTCCCCTGCTCCCCACAATTTTGGGAGGATCAGCAAAATATTTCAGAACCCAGAGAAGTTATAGCATATTCACAAAATGCACAAGAGAATCTGAGAAGTTAGTTTTTATTAATTTCTCCATCCAGTTGCAAGATGGAAGTTACCATCTGAGATGGCATTTATGGTCTACGGCCATACCACTCTGAATGTGCCCGATCTCGTCTGAAATGGCATTTATGAAGAAGAAAGCAGAAAGGAGAATGGCTTGCTTTATATTGAAAACTGAATCTTGAAATCCAAATTTGTTCCACTTTTCATTAGGTAAAAGATTAAGTTGTTTTCTTGTAACATGAAAGAATAA
Source organism: Neotragus pygmaeus (assembly GCA_006410875.1). Lineage (NCBI taxonomy): Eukaryota > Metazoa > Chordata > Mammalia > Artiodactyla > Bovidae > Neotragus > Neotragus pygmaeus. Next base: position 247,575 of record SJYV01013006.1, on the reverse strand, counting down.
GCTAGATACAAAGTCATTTATAAAATGACACAGGCCTTAAATCAACCATCATTCATAAAACCTTTCACCAATTCATAGGGCTGGCATTTGAAAACCTCTACTCATGGTATTCAGCAAAAGAGATTACCAGTCCCTGCCCTCAGCCTTAATTGGTTTCCCAAACATTCTATGAAGGAGGCATCACCATCTTGAGGATTGAACCTCAAATATTTGGAAGAAGTACAATAGACTAGTGGTCCCCAACTTTTTTGGCACCAGAGACTGGTTTCGTGAATGACAATTTTTCCATGGGCCAGAGGTAGGAGGTGATTTGATTCAAGTGCATTACCTTTATTGTGCACTTTATTTCTATCATTATTACATCAGCTCCACTTTAGATTAGTGATTAGTAATGCCTCCAGGCATTAGATCCTGGACCTTGGGGACCCCTGCAGTAGAAGTTATCTGGAATGGGACTTCCAGACTAGTCATTAGGTCCAGAATCTCCTAGGATTCTTTTAACCCAGTCTTCCATGACATGAGGAATGGTTCCAAGAAACCTCTTGCTTACCCACCCACCAACTCCACTCTGCGAGACCAACAAAACAGTTATTACCCAGCACCGGGCTGAATCATTCTCCCACATAAACACAGGGTCAAGTCCCATTTTACCAACCCCGTCATTGGAAGCCACATAAGGGTCCAGTCAACAGTGCTCCCTAACAATACACGGCAAGACCTTGCGCTCACCCCTGGGCTGCAGGTTTAACCATCTTCAAAACCAGGGCTGGTTATTTTATGCTGTTCGATAAAGATGCCCAGATTGCTGTGTTATTTAGTCTCTTCGTAACTGAGTACATGTTTTCTCCAAACTGGTTTAAGTAAGGAGAACCTTAAGGAGTCCTGCCTCTTCCCGTGTCCTCCTTCCTGCTCCAGGGGTGTCTGGGAAGAGCAGACCGCCTCCTTCCTCACCTCTTCAAACTTCTCATGGCAGATCTTAACTGGTTTTGAGCCATTATCCCTTTACATTTTGGAAATTTGGATTTCTTCTCTGAATATTTTTTAAAATAAAATAGTAAATACATAAGATTTTTAAGCAAACCAATTATATTAAAATATAGTTATCAAAATGGGATTCCCAGATGGTGCAGTGGTAAAGAATCAGCCTACCAATGCAAGAGACACAGAGGACACAGTTTCAATCTCTGGGTTGGGAAGATCCCCTGGAGGAGGAAATGGCAACCCACTCCAGTATTCTTGCCTGGANAAATATAGTTATCAAAATGGGATTCCCAGATGGTGCAGTGGTAAAGAATCAGCCTACCAATGCAAGAGACACAGAGGACACAGTTTCAATCTCTGGGTTGGGAAGATCCCCTGGAGGAGGAAATGGCAACCCACTCCAGTATTCTTGCCTGGAAAATCCATGGATAGAGGAGCCTGGTGGGCTACATTCCATGGGGTTGCAGAGAGTCGAACACGACTGAGTGACTGAACACAACAACAGTTATCAAAATATTTTTTTAAACTGTTGGTAAAATACTAATTTACTTGCTTCTAGAACATACTGTAAATAAAAGTGCTAATGGCAGTTCCATTAACTAATGTAAGAAAGAGACACGTGTAAATGATATTTCAAGATCACTGTAACAACCATAGCTGGATGTGAAAACATCTGATTGTTGCTATTAGAGACAAAGTTACAGTTACTGTGGATACTATTGAAGCTTGTGCCCCACATTCATAAGCAAAAGAGAGGCTAAATTTCAGTTAGAGATCAGTGAAAATAAAGACGTAATTTCTCTATCTTCCGAGGTCAAGGACCCCTGAATCATAGACAATTGTGGCTGGAGCTGGGAACTGGGGAAGATGAGTTTTACATCCAGGATGAGACTAAAGACTCAGGATTTTAAAATAAACAAGATGAACCCAAACAGTGAAATTAGACTATCTAAAAACAGTGACTAGGAAGTTATGGAATTTGGTCAAAAGGTTATTAAAGGGCTACTTCCTAGATGGAAGAGAGACTAAAAGTAATATGGTGATGTAGATACTGGAGAAAAAAAGGAAAAAAGGTTTCATGTTTTTGTTCCCAGTAAGTTGTGATTCTTCAGTAAACCCATTAACTTTCAATATCTAACTCTAATTTTCCCCAAAGCGTTTCAGTAAATGGTTTCCCATTCAGCTACTTGCTTGGGCCTGAAATCTCCAAGCCATGCTTGCCTTAGCTCTCTGTCACCCTGCATGTCCGACCTCTTCTCACCTTCTCCACGGCAAGCCACAGTCATCTCCTGCCTGCAAGCGCCTGCTCACTGGCCTCTCTGTTTGCACTAGTAGTGCAGGCCTTGCTCAATTTCCCCTCCAGCTGCCAGACTGATCTTTTTAAAAGATAAATTGGATTACCTCACTCTTCTGCTCAGAACCCTCCAGTGGTTTCCTATCACACTCAAAAGAAAAAAAAAAAGAAAGAATCCAAACGCTTCATCACGGCATCCGAGGCTCCACCGAAGAGCCAGCCTCGCCTGCCGCTTTGTCTTCATGTCCTCCCATTCTCTCGGCCTCCCTCATCTCTTCGTGCCTCGCTGGCCATGTTCCTGTCTCTGGGATTTCGCAGTGGCTGTTCCCTCTGCCTGGAACACTCTTCCTTCCAGTCTTCATAAAGTTGGCTCCCTCCGGGTGTCATTCAGGTGCCAGAGTCACCTCCTTAGGAAGTGAGCTTCCCTGCTTCCCTAAAAACACTAGTACCTCTTACCCCAGGCCTGTGACTCTCAATCCACTTACTCGGCTTTATTGTTCTTCAAAGCCCGTGGGTCTTCTTTATATTATACAGTATGTTTATTTGTGAGTTTGGTTATTGTCTGGCCTTACAAGGTAAATTCCACAGGAGCCAAGACTTTCTGTCTTTTTACCTATGGTACTTTGTATCTATGGTACTTAGAAAAAGTGCCTGGAAAAAGGCAGGCATTCAATAAGCATTTTTGAGGGAATAAGCATTGTTATAGATAAGAAAACAGAGGACTTCCCTTAATGTCAGAATGTATCAGTGGCAGAGCTGAGGTTAAACGCAGATATTCTGTCTTTCTCTTGCCTGGTCATGCTGCTCCTCATGTTTCATCTTGCCAAAGCAACGGTTACTATTCTCTTAAAGATTAAGGATAAGATAAAAGCTATCATTCTTTGAATACCTACCATGAGCCCTCTGCAGTAAGAATATCTTTCATTTTTATTGGCCTTTCATACCCTCCCCCTTCTTGTGGTACCAGCCCTCAGATTTTGTTCTGACGTCTCCCCACCCCATATCAGGGGTAACGTGGATTACGGTGCCTTGCCCTCCCCAGCCGAGGTGTGCATCTGAAACCCAGGCTGAGCCAAACAGATGCCCTTTCTCTGGAGCAGGAATCTTGAGTGGAATGTCAAAGGCTAGAGGGGTCAAAGACTAGTGGGTCCCTACATCTGCCTCTTAGGCCAGACCCTGATATTTCCTTTTGTGTCTGCGGGTTATCTTTTTACCTTCAATACATACCTTTTTTCTCGAGTAGCCTTTAACTTTCCATTGCTTGCAACAAAAAAAGCTCTGATGCCATCCTTAACTGTCACAGCCACCCTATGATGTAGGTTTTATTCCATCCCCATAGTACAGAAGAGAGGAGGAAGGTCCAGAGATGGGAAGGGGTAGCTCCAGGTCACCTAACATCATACATTTTGTTGGCTGCATACAGGTCCCAAGATGTCCACCTCCAGTCCCCAGACTGTGAATATATATACATATATATATATATATATACTCCCTTATATGGTAAAAAAGGCTTGGTAGCTGTGATTCAATGAATGGTCTTGAGATTATCCTGGATTATCTAGGTGGGCCTAATGATATAATCACAAGGGTCCTTATGAAAGGGTCCTTATGAGAGGGAAGCAGATGGAGACACTGCTACAGAAGCAGGCCCCGTGACAACAGGGACAAGAGGTCAGAGTGATGCAAGGAAAGGATCGGGAGCCTTCCAGGATGCAGGCAGCCTCCAGATACCAGAAAAGACCAGAAAAGAATTCTCCCCTAGAGTCTCGAGAAGGGACCAGCCTTGTCAACACAGACCTGAGCCCTGTGAAACTGATTTTGGGCTTCTAGCCTCCAGGACTGTAAGAAAATAAATCTGTGCTGCTTTAAGCCACCATGGTTGTGGTTATTTACTAAACAGTCATAGGAAACTAATATTCCAACTACTAAACGTCAGAGCTCAGACTGGAACCCAGAGGTGTCTGCCATGCTGCCTCAGGCAGGCTCCCCGAGCCTGTCCCCAGAGAGCCACACAGAAACGACAGGAAGGAGAGGAAGCAGACTGTGTGCCCCAGGGAAAGGGCCACCCCCGCGACACACCTCCAGTGGGAGGGAGGCACTCAGCATGTCCTGAACTCAGGAAGCAGCTCTCTTTCCTTCCTGTCTGAAGACGAAAGTTAACACGAAGAGCAAGAAAAAAAAAAATGAAAGATTAATTATCAGGATACTCTGGCCTTTGGAATTACTGAGACAGAAATCTTCTGTAAGACAAAATGAATCTAAAGGTTTTTTTCCTTTCAACAGGGCATGACAACAAAATTTTTGCCAGGCTACCATCTAACTATGATATTTAGTGTAGCATACACGCCATTTCTTGTGCCATTCTGAAGGCACGAGCATTCTGGGTCTCACAAAATGCTTACGCTCAGCACAGACCATCATACAAACGCTGGTGCTTGTCCTCAAACGGTACAGTGACTCCTCTGTTTTCATCTCGGGTTTTGGTCATAAGATACCTTTCACCGACCTCAAAGTATTGAGGATTTTTCTTTTCTTTTATCCAACAGTAGAACTTAGCTGAAAAGAGATTTTTGCCCAAAGCAAACTTTTCTTTTCTCTTCTATAACATAATCTTTGTTTCATTGAAGGTCTCAGTTTTAATGATGTTTTTCATGAGCCTTTTCCCCAGGGACACAGGGCCAGAGAGGCAGCAGTGCGCTTCTTGTTCCTTGTATTTATTTAGTGATTGATCTGTGCAAGCAAACTGGACTGATACTTTCTGGTCAAAATATAAAGCTAAATGTTTCCTGTTCTTAGTATTATAGCAAACAATTTCACTGTTTCTTATGGGCTGGTTAAGTCAGGACTACATTCAATAAAAGAGGACATCACTGGATTCACAAACAGGAGCAAGGAAAAGAGGAGAAATGATGTAATCTGCTGCTGCTGAAAGGTGGGGATGAAGACACCCCTCCTCAGGCTGATTGGAACATGCGCAGATTGTTTTATTTCTCGAAGCTATCACTCCTTTCCCTGTAAGAGAATCGTGCATCCCTGCTCTTCCATTCGCCTGTGGTTTTTCCCGAAGCGGGTGGTGTCAACTGCCTATAACACTGATATTGAGCTTGCTCACAGGCCCCGTACTGAACAATGAAGTGTCAGCAGAAGTAACATTGGCCTGGGTTGCTCATTTCCCTTCTCCCTCTGCCGTGGGACTGAGGAAGGTGCTGTTGCTCCTTCTTGAGCCCCAGAATGAAAAGAGACTTGGAGCAGGGCCAAAGAGGACACATAGCCAGCAAAACAGGGTGCAGAATAAATCTTTGTTGTTATAAGGTATTGTGATGCAAGGGTTGTTTGTTACTAGAGCAAAATCTAGAGAGAGCTGACTAATACAGAATACAAGAGGGTAGCTGGGTAAATATCATATAGGAGAACATATCAGGGCTCTTTCATAACCCTTATTCAGAATGGCTTAAGCAAAAACAGAAAAAGAGGGGGGTATTTATCTTTAAAAAGGAAAAGAAAAAAGGTCTTTATTAATTCACTTTATTAATAGGGGTTAGAGTTGACTTTAGATGAGATCAGAGAGGTTCAAACCAGTGCCGTAGGGACTCAAACTCTGGCTGCCTCTCAGTTCTGCTGTTACCCCAGGTACAGTCTCTTTAGATAATTGCCCTCAGCTGCTCAAGGCATGGCAACCCACTCCAGCGTTCTTGCCTGGAGAATCCCAGGGACAGGGGAGCCTCATGGGCTGCCATCTNGACTCAAACTCTGGCTGCCTCTCAGTTCTGCTGTTACCCCAGGTACAGTCTCTTTAGATAATTGCCCTCAGCTGCTCAAGGCATGGCAACCCACTCCAGCGTTCTTGCCTGGAGAATCCCAGGGACAGGGGAGCCTCATGGGCTGCCATCTATGGGGTCTCACGGAGTCGGACATGACTGAAGCGACTTTGAAGCAGCAGCAGCAGCAGCAGCTCAAGGCTTATAACTTCAAAGTTCGAAGTCTAGAGGAAAAGACAGAAAAGTTTTCCTGGTTGCTTCTTGAAAAATCTTGGGGTTGTCTCTGGGCATGTCTCTCATTTAACTGTGGTGGTCAGGCGAATTCACTGCTCTGGCCACATACTGGGTCACAAACTCAGCCCAGAGCCAAAGGTGCAGTCAGTTCACTTTGTGCTTGAACTGAGAAGGGGAGAGGGATGATCCTTCCAAAAACACAGGGAGTACTGTAACCAAAAGAAGGGGGAATTCAGTGCAGGGCTGGAAAAAACATAAATGTCTAAAACACAGCAAGAAAATGGAATGAAATGAAAGAGAATAAATACTCTTTCATTTTGCAATTCTTTTTAGTTCTAAATGTAACTCTGTAGACAATATGAAAACTACAAAATAATGTAGAGGGGAAAACAAAAGCCACAGTCTTGCCATCTGGAGTGAAACATCCCTTTGGAAGAACTTAGATCTAGAGTTATTTAATTCTATGATGATCCTTGACTTAAAATGTTTCCTTCCACTGTATAGTTTAACAGAAATGTATAGATTATATATTGTAGAACTTCATTATTTGTATAAACCTAAGAATTTTTAAAGAGTGGTCAATGTTTCTATAAAACAGCTACGTAAAAGTGCAGATCTGAAAGCAAAGAGTCATGGAAAAGGGATGGGGCAGTGTGAAGAGCATGTTAAATTATTGGGACCAATGGGACAAGGACCCATCATTTAGGTGATAAGCAATAGGCAGCTGCTGGTCCGCTGGTGACAAATAATTGCAACCTCCCAGCTGTGATCTGACAATATGATGATGTCGAGCCTCAAAGACAGCTGGACTTGGGGGAATTTATTTTAAGAAGAACATTAAAATAAATCCAAATTCATATTTTAGATGGCTTCCTCGGCTGGTAGTTAAGATTATTTGAGGCAATAAATGCTAGGACACATAATATATACAAAGGAGTGGCATCTGACACAGGAGCTGACTCTAAAATGAGCACATACGGTGAAAATCACACTTAGCCAAAACTTTCCCTTGGCACACCTTAAATTACCCATATAAAGACATGGCATATTTCCAGTGGTCTCAGGTAGCCTTTGTTTTCCATCTTAGTACTGATCACTAAGTACCAGGTGATAGGCAGAAGGGCGGAGTAGTTAGCCATGCTCCAACAAGCACTGACTCTGGAGCCAGGCAGCCTGGGTCCAAATCCTATCCCTGCTATTTCCTAGCTTTCGACCTTGAGAAGTAACTTACACTGCTGTGCCTCAGCTTTTTCTCTGACATACGGCTGCTGCCGACACAGCTAGAACCCATGGGCTATCCAGGGTTTCCTTACATATCTCACCCTCCCTTACAGATGTTTTGAGGCCTTGCTCTGTGAGAAGAGGTGAGAAAATTAAGAACGAGGGTGGGTCCTCCATTCTTTTCTTCTTTTTGCTTTAGTGACTTCAAAAATGAGACGTTCCAAATAGCTATAATTTACAAGAGGCTGTCCAACCTGCATCAGTCTTTGCATAAGTATGAAATAAACTGTTCTTTCTGCTATTGTTTGTAACTGGAACCTAGTCTAGGCTAACTTGATTAACAGTGGGTAAACAATAGTTCCCGCTTTGTAGGGTTGTCATGGGAGTTAAATTAGGTAATATTTATATACTGTTCAGAATAGTACCTGAGTAAACAGCAGGGCTTCCCTGGTGGCTCGGAGAGTAAAGAAACCGTCTGCAAAGCAAGAGACTCGGGTTTGACCCTCGGGTGAGGAAGATCCCTTGGAGAATGNGTGGGAAGCTGCTGCATACCTCGGGGAGCTCAGCTTGGTGCTCTGTGATGACCTAGAGAGGTGGGATTGGGGTATAGGAGGGAGGCTCAAACAGGAGGGCATATATGTATATATATGCCTTATTCATGCCATTATACAGCAAAAACCAACACAACACTGTAAAAATTAAAAAAAACAAAAAATAAAAATAAATTTAAAAAGACACATTATTATTTAAAGAGCATACTTTATTCAGTTTTCCTTAATGTCCTTTGATTATTAATCATTTGTAAAGTGGATGTTGTGCAGACGCTTTTCCTCACTGTATGGCTTGTCTTCTCACATTTCCCTCTCTCTTACTTCTGTGTCTTTACACCTGCTTGTGCCTGGAAGATACTATGGAATGGTATCTTCGTAGTTCTGGCTGCTGTAACAGAATACCATAAACTGAGTGACTTTATTAACAATCATTTATTTCTTAGTCTCGGAGAAGGCAATGGCAACCCACTTCAGTATTCTTGCCTGGAAGATAGGCTGCAGTCCATGGGGTGGCAAAGTTGGACACAATTGAGTGACTTCACTTTCACTTTCATGCATTGGAGAAGGAAATGGCAACCCAGTCCAATATTCTTGCCTGGAGAATCCCAGGGACGGGGGAGCCTGGTGGGCTGCTGTCTATGGGGTCACACAGAGTCAGACACGACTGAAGCAACTTAGCAGCATTTCTTAGTCTGGAGCCTGCAATACTCATGATCAGGTGACAGCATGACTGGGTTTTTGGTGAGATCCCTCATTATTGTTTACAGAAGGCAACTTTCTTGCTCTGTTTTCACATAGCAGACAGGGCACCAAGATGCAAGGTCTTGTGTCTTTTCTTATAAGGGCACTAATCCCATTCATAAGGGTCCATCCTCAAGCCCTAATTGACTCTCAAAGGCCCCGCCTCCTGATTCTGTCCCATTGAGGGCTAGGATTTCAAGGTAAGAATTGAGGAGGGTGGACACACATATGAAGTTCCTAACAAATGGCTTTGACTCACTCATTTCTTACCTGAAACTGTAAGATTTGTAGCTAGATGTTGCTTTTTCTGTAAAGTCTAGATCATAATAGTTTCCACTCCTTTCTACCACTATGATTCTTACTCCCAAAGTATCCACTGGTCTGTGTTATTATTGTCTATTTACTTACTCTTCTTCTTCTTTTCCTCTCCATCTTCAGATTCCTGGACTGTGTTTCTTCTCTTTGTAGGTCTGGTGTTAAGTGTAGGGTCTTATACATCATAGATGCTCATCAGATGTTGGTGGAAACAGTTATCACGTGAGTGGTTCTTGCCCTGAGAAAATAAACAATTCATTTGGATCAAAGAGCAATTGAACTTGAGCTTATATGATATTGACTATAGAGGCAAAAGGACTTTGAAGACTAGGTTGAAGTTAACCTTGAAGTTTGCATCAGCCTGGGTATGAGTGGGATATACTTGCATGAGAGATTTTGGTACATCTGTTTGTGTAAAATAACTAAGAATCTGGTTTATGACAGCAACTTGAAAATTGAAAGGGGAAAAAGCGTAGTAGCATTTTATAATAAGAAACAGCTGGACCTAATAATAGATTTGTTACAGTGAAAAAAGGAAAGAGAAGATAAAGATAATTTAATAATAATGCTGGTATTATCTAGTGCGTGCCAAGATGCTATCAAACATACACCTCTCACAGTGCTAGTGGAAGTATAAATAGCAACCAACATTTTAATGAAATATTTGGACCTTATTTCTCAAAAGTTTTCACATTCTAATACTCTTTGACCCACTATTTCTATTTCTAGGAAAGCATTCCAACGAAATAATCAGAAATGGTAATAAATATTTATGAACAAATATGTGCATTATTTATGAGAGCAAGAAGCTGGAAACCACCTAAAGATCCAGTACTATGAAAATGATTATGTAAATCATGATATATATTCATGCAAAGGAATAGAATGCAATCACTAGCAATTATATTTATAATGCTTGTTAATGATAATGAAAATACTTTGATATAGCATTAAGTAAGGAAGGTAGATTATAAAATTATATTATCTCAATTATAGAGAGAAAAATGCTTAGTACAAGGCTAAAAGAAAACATGTCTAAAATATTAATGATGGTTGCTTCTGGGAAGAGAGAATAAGTGATTTTCTTCCCTGCTTCACTGAAGATGTCTGTAATTTCTGATTCTTTTTTTTTTTTTACCTTAAGTATTAGTTTGATGACCCAGAGGGGATTTCAAAATAATTTTTAACCACCTGTTTTCGACATTGAGGCAGTGTTACACTCATATCAAAATGCTCTCTTTATGAAATCTCATGTCATCTAAATTAAAAAAAAAACCCTCTCTTCTTATACTTTCACTCATTTACTAATTTGTCTGTCGTAAACCTGTGTATTATACTCACTGCTTTAAATAGGGAACATAGCATATATTCTCTGCCTTAAAAGAGCCCCATTTATGCAAAAGGTAAGCATATAATTAACAGAGTGTTGTACATTTTTAAAATGTACAACATGGATGTGTGCACGTATACAGTGACTCAGAACCGCAGAAGGAGGAGTGACTCACTTGATTTTCCTGAGAAGACAATATTTGGGCTGGCTTGTAAAAGGTAGATTATTTTTCATTTGTTAAAGAGTAAGCCATGGGAAGGTAGGGCTTTGTAGTCACATAATAGGATGTCCAAAGATAGAATATGACTGAAAGAAATTTGCCTATTGAGATTGGGGTAAGTTGTGCTTGGGCTTTATACTTGTCTACTGTGCTTAGGACCATTGAAGATTTGGTTTAACAGAGCTGGACATGACTGCTTTCTCATTGGTTAATATGAGTTTTCCTTTCAGCACAATCCTGGGTCTGATGCATTACTGTTGACACTGGTGCTGAATAGATACTGGTTGTAGGTGAGGATTCTAACTTTGATATGCAGATGACACCACCCTTATGGCAGAAAGTGAAGAAGAACTAAAGAGCCTCTTGATGAAAGTGAAAGAGGAGAATGAAAAAGTTGGCTTAAAGCTCAACATTCAGAAAACGAAGATCATGGCATCTAGTCCCATCACTTCATGGCAAATAGATGGGGAAACAGTGGCTGACTTTATTTTGGGGGGCTTCAAAATCACTGCAGATGGTGATTGCGGCCATGAAATAAAAGATGCTTCCTCCTTGGAAGGAAAGTTATGATCAACCTAGACAGCATATTCAAAAGCAGAGACATTACTTTGCCAACAAAGGTCCATATAGTCAAGGCTATGGTTCTTCTAGTAGTCATGTATGGATGTGAGAATTGGACTATAAAGAAAGCTGAGTGCTGAAGAATTGATTCTCTTGAACTGTGGTGTTGGCAAAGACTTTTCAGAGTCCCTTGGACTGCAAGGAGATCCAACCAATCCATCTTAAAGGAGATCAGTCCTGGGGGTTCACTGGAAGGACTGATGTTGAAGCTGAAACGTCAATTCTTTGGCCACCTGATGCAAAGACCTGACTCAATGGAAAAGACACTGATGCTGGGAAAGATTGAGGGCAGGAGAAGGGGATGACAGATGATGAGGTGGTTGGATGGCATCACTGACTCAATGGACATGAGTTTGGGTAAACTCTGGGAGTTGGTGATGGACAGGGAGGACTGGTGTGCTGTGGTCCATGGGGTGGCAAAAAGTTGGACACGACTGAGCAACTAAACTGAACTAATGACACAAAGTAGAAGAAGCCAAAAACCCCCAAACCTGGCTGGCAGGCAGAAAACTGATAAACTTTGAAAATATGCAGATGTCTTGATCCAAAGCAGACTCACTGAAACCAACTATAGAGATGGAGCCTATAAATCTATGTTTTAAACAAATTCCTCAAGGGATTTTATGCAGCTGAACCAGCATCGGTCCTCCAGCAATCGGAAAGCATTGGAATGAGACTGTCCTTGCTGCGTTCAAATAATTTCAATTCCAGTGGGAGAGACTGAGAACTAAGTGCATAGTTACAGTATTATGTGATAAAGGCTATATGAGAGATGCAGGCATTTGAGGAACAGGGAATTTATCTACATCTATATCAGATGGTTATATTAGAAGGTTAAGGAAGCCTTCCTTAAGGAAGTGATGCTTACATTGCACCTATTTCTGGTGAAATCAAAGAAAGGTAAATCACTTCTTTTCTCAATATAAGATTGTACTTTTACATCCTAAAGCTAAAATCTCTGACCTTGGCTGATTATTCCCTATTGTGCCGGCACCATGCAGCATGGTAACTTTGTCACTGCCTGTGTTTTTACAGTTGAGGGGACAGGTTCAGAGAGGGTAAGCAGCCTGCCCAACCCTCACAGCTAAGTGGTGGACCAAAGCACCAGATCCCAGCAATGTGACTCCAAGTTCATGTACTTCCCACCTCAGTACATGCCACTTTCCTTTAATCCCATATATGACTTGGAAGGGCAGCAGCCTTCAGAACTTTGCTATTCAAAGTGGGATCCAAAGACGAGCAACCAGGTCACCAGGGAGCTTGTTAGAAAGGCAAAACTCGAGATCTATTGAATCAGAATCTGCATTTTAAGAAAACCCGGGGGCACCGGGAATGAGAGGAACACTTCTGGGATAGAGGAGACAGGTGAAGAAGGAAGTTTCCTTCCTACAGATACAGGCCAATCTCATCCCAAGGAGGTTAGGATATGTTGAAAATATTCTTTTCCAGAGGAGGGAATTCCCAAAGATATAAAATAGGACACTGTTTTCACTAACTTTCTCACTCGGATGTTCTGTTTCCCCCAACGACTTCATTTGGAACCTGCGTTGTTCAGTATGGCAGCAATTGGTCACATGTGCAACTGGGCCTTTGACATGAGGATTGCCCAAACTGAAATGTGACCCAGTGTAAAATGGGGCTTCCCAGGTGGCTCAAGTGATAAAGAATCTGCCTGCCAATGCAGATGTAAGAGGCTTAGATTTGATCCCTGGGTTGGAAAAATCCCCCAGAGTGGGAAGTGGCAACCACTTCAGTATTCTTACCTGGAAAATTTCAAAGGCAGAGAAACCTGGCAGGCTTCAGTCCATGGGGCCACAAAGAGTCGGACATGACTGAGTAACTGAGCGCACCAGGTAATTAATGCACACCAGGTTTTGCAGACTTAGTATGACAGGGAGCACTTTTTCATCGATAATTGTTTATATTGATTGCAGGTTGAATTGATAGTTTGGGGGGATCTATCTGGTTCACTAAAATGTATTATTACCATTAATTTTACTTATCTCTTCAATTTTGTTTAACATGGCTTCTAGATCATTGTAAATTACATTTAGAGCCTGGTGTGCTATAGTCCTTGGGGTCACAAAGATTCAGACATGACTGAACAATTAAAGTATACCAGGACAGCAAGCATTTGGGACTTGTATAACATTTCTGTTGCACAGCATGGACTTAATTCTTCAGCTTCTGCAGCAAAAGAAGACTGAAATTTCCTTGCTTTTCTATTAGTGGTGAAAGGTGACAGCAGGTTCTTACTTTAAAGAAATTCATGGGCTCCACATCTCCATTAAGATCAGGTTAGAGGCTAAGCAGCGTGTCTTCCACATGGGTTGAGCCAAGAGAGAATCCAAGCTTGTCTCTAGGTTTGACAAAATGGCAAATCTGGTATCTACTTGTGTAAGGACTTTGGATTTGGGGCTGGGAGATGGGTCAGTTTCTGGGGAGCAAGACAGGACAGCTGGAGAATGAAAGAGGATTCTGTTGTGGAGGCCTCCACAGCACAGGGGAAGGTAGATACATTTCCCATGCGTTGGCCCCTTGAGGGTAACAATGCCATTTGACTTCTTGAGTCCTTCTTGGCACAGGACATGCTTAGCTGTCTCTCATCCTAAGTGGACAGAGAATACACAGATGGAATAAATATTAAGTTGTGTCTCTGTGGATTATCCACATAAAGGTTAACAGAAAAAGAAAGAAAATGCAGAGCAAGGCATCTTTTCTATATAGTTACCTTTCAAGCACACATGCTGTAATTATATAGCAGGCAAACTGAGAGAGGAGAATGAGCTGGGTGCTTCCTGGAGACTAAGGCTGCAGTCCATATGGAGTTTTCCAGACCTTCTAAGGTTGGCTTCATGGTGAAATAACTTTCAGCTGGTCCTACGAACTGCTGCTTTCAGCTGGGCTCAACAGCTTAGTTCCTTGGTCCAAGAAGCAGAGAGAACCCTGAAGGCTGCATTTTGAAAACCAAAACAAAACCTTGCTAAATGGGTTCCAGCTTTTCCTGTCCCAATCCAGACAGCTGCTTCGTGGAGCTCATGGATGTCAGTGCTATAGAACACTTCAAACAGGAAGGGAGTTTCCATGATTTCCAAGTGAATGAGAAGATGCACTCTTCTTTGGAGGAGGGGTTGGTGGAGGACTTCAAAAACATTGACTGTATAGAAGAAAATATGTGTTGTTTGTCATTAAGTGATGGTAGATGAAACTAGGACAAAATGTTGGTGTCAGTGGATGAAACCCAGGCATGGTCTTTATTTTATGGGTTGGATATTAATTATACCCAAGCTCTTTGTTAAAATAAGTAAAGAGTGAGGGAGATCCCGGGTTTTGGGGAAAGAAACAGAAATAAAGCTGTGACAAGGTCCAGGCCCATTAGGTGACATAACTTGGCAATGTAACTTAGTGCTGGAGGGTAGGAAACAAAATCTTTTAAGAGAACTTGGAGGCGGCTTTTAAAAGATTTTGCATTGTTTGTTAGAATGCAGTACTTTATAGGGAGGAGATAGGTAGGAATAAAAATAGCCTTCGTGGGAACATCATCTATGCCAGACTATGCCCCAGACACTCTCACTCATTCATTCTTGATTTTCATATCAAGTCTGCTAGATAGGTGCAGATGAGAAGTTTGAAGCTAACAGAGCTTGGTTCAAGAGTTTAAGGAAAAAAATCTGTCTCTGTAACATAAAAGTGCAAGGTGAAGCAGCAAGTGCTGCTGTAGAGAACACACCAAGTGATCTCTTCTAGACACATTTTAAGATCTAGCTTAGATCATTAATGAAGGTGGCTCCACCAAACACCAAATTTTCAATGTAGACAAAACAGCCTTATGCAGGAAGATGTCATTAAGGACTTTCATAGCTGAAGAGGAGAAATCAATGCCTGGCTTTGAAGTTTCAAAGTCCTAATAACTACAATTAAAATCCATACTTGTAAAATTTTGAAGTAATATTTATAAAATTTTATGCTATGAACCTCTTAGCAAATGTTCCTTGTCTAGACTTAAAGAAACCAGTGTATCATGGTTTTGACATACACTGAAGGCAATATATAAATATATGAATGCATATTTCAGCAAGGGGCTTCCCAAGTAGCACAGTGGTGAAGAATTCTCTTGCCAATGCAGGAGAGGCAAGAGGTAAAGATTTGATCCCTGGGTCAAGAAGATCCCCTGGAGAAGGGAATAGCAACACACTCTGGTATTCTTGCCTGGAAAATTCCATGGACAGAGGAGCCTGGTAGACTTCAGTCTCTGGAGTCACACAGAATCAGACACAACTGAGCACGTACACATATGTTAGCAATGAGAAAACTAAGAAGGAAGTGAGCACGTACACATATGTTAGCAATGAGAAAACTAAGAAGGAAGTGTGTGTGTGTGTGTGTGTTTGTACACATGTCTTTCAAGTAATTTAGAAATGTTAAATCAACAATGGTAATTTCACAATTTTTGATAGAAAGCAGAGAGAGAGAAACAGGCTGACTCTTGTAGAAGCTAATGCAGCTGGTGACTTGAAGTTGAAGCCAATGTTCATTTATTGTTTGGAAAATTCTAGAGCCCTTAACAACTATGCTAAATCTACTCTGTCTGTAATATATAAATGGAACAACAAAGCCTGGATGACAGCACATCTGTTGAGAACTTTTGCTCGGGAAAAAAAAAAGATCCTTTCAAAATATTACTGCTCACTGACAATGCACCTGGTCAGCCAAGAGCTCTGATGGAGATGTATGATGAGATTAATGCTATTTTCATGCCTGCCAACACAACATCCATTCTGCTGCTCATGGATCAAGTAATTTCACCTTTCAAGTCTATTATTTAAGAAATACATTTTATAAGATTACAGCTACCATAGAAAGTGATTCCTCTGGTAGTTTTAGGCAAAGTAATTAAAAACCTTCTGGAAAGGATTCACTATTCTCGATGCTGTTAAGGACATTTGTGATTTATGTGTGTGTGCATGCTAAGTCGCTTCAGTTGAGTTCGACTCTTTGTGACTCTATGGACTGTAGCTGGCCAGACTCTTCTGTCCATGGGATTCTTCAGGCAAGAACACTGGAGTGGGTTGTCATTTCCTTCTCCAGGGCATCTTCCCTGACCCAGGGGTCAAACCCACATCTCCTGCATCTCCTGCAGGATGGATTCTTTACCAGAGTGCCACCGAAGGTCTATGGGAACAGGTAAAAATATTAACACTAATAAGAATTTGAAAAAGTTGATTTCAACCCTCATGACTTTTTAGGGTTCAAGACTTCAGAAGAGGAAGTAACTGCAGATGTGGTAGAAACGGCAAGAGAACTAGACTTTGAAGTGAAGCCTGAAGATGTGACTGATTTGCTGCAAATTTCATAATAAAACCTTAATGGAGAAGGCAATGGCACCCAACTCCAGTACTCTTGCCTGGAAAATCCCATGGATGGAGGAGCCTGGTAGGCTGCAGTCCATGGGGTCGCTAAGAGCTGGACACGACTGAGCAACTTCACTTTGACTTTTCACTTTTATGCATTGGAGAAGGAAATGGCAACCCACTCCAGTGTTCTTGCCTGGAGAATCCCAGGGACAGGGGAGCCTGGTGGGCTGCCATCTATGGGGTCGCACAGAGTCGGACATGACTGAAGCGACTTAATGGGTAAGGAGTTGCTTATTATGAATGAGCGAAGAAAGTGGTTTCTTGAGATAGAACCTATTCCTGGTGAAGATGTTTTTGTGAAGACTGTCAAAATTACAAGAGATTTAAGCTATTACTGAAGCTTAGCTGATAAAGCAGAGGCATGGTTTGAGAGGATTGATTCTAATTCTGAAAGAAGTTCTACTGTGGGTAAAATGCTTTCAAAGACCATTTCATGCCACAGAGAAATTGTTTGTGCAAGGAAGTGTCAATCAATGTGGCAAACTTCATTTCTGTTTCACTTTAAGAAATTGCCACAGCCACCTCAATCTTTATCAGTCACCACCCTGATCAGTCAGCAGCCATCAATGTCAAAGTAAGACCCTCCATCGCATGACTCACTGAAGTTTCAAATGATGGTCAACATCTTTAGCAATAAAGTATATTTAAATTAAGGTATGTATGTTGTTTTTTTAGACATAATGCTCTTGTATACTTAGTAGACCACAGTATAGTGTAAACACATTGGGGCTGAATTTATTCTAAAATTCACTTTATTGCAGTGGTCTGGAACTGAATTCACAATATCTTGGAGGTTGGCCTGTACTTGGGGCCAAAATACAGACTTGCTCAATAGGACAGGTATAGGAAGAAGTCCCTTTGTCCACAGTGGTAGCCTGTCAATCACCCTGATGAGCGCCTTTGGAGTATACTTGTGTTTTGTGGGCAGAGGACACATGGGAACAGAGAGGGCCTCACCAGTGGGTGACCAAAATAAAACTCTATGAAAATTAAAAAGGCTTCACATGGCTTCTGTCTGTTTAGTGTTTCAGGAATATTTGGCACCTCATGAATATTAGGTTTCTCTTGGTCCTTCCATCCTTTCAATACTCAACACTGAAGCGCTTGCTCTACTTATTAACATACTTATTCAATATATCTTATGAATTCTATGTCTTACAGGTACTTGCTTATTCATTATCTGTGCTTAATACATGTCATGACTTTCACATCTTCTATAGTAGAATAGGATATTTTTGAATGATACTGGAAAGGCTCATCACAACCATTTAATGCAAACTATTTCCATTGGGGTAGAAGCTCCCTCAGGTTCAATTTTGTCTGACTTGTTTATTGCTGTATCTTTACTGTCTAGTGTACTATGAGTAGTCTTTCAGTTGTTGAATGAGTGAATGAACATTGTAGAAATAGGGAAATACAGAAAATAATTGGGCTAAAGAAAGGAAAGAAGCACGTGAGTCGAAAGCTTCCTCTGCTAACAGCCATACATGGGTCCCAAGGTCACAGACTCCTTCCTGTTCCATGTGTTAACCAGGCCTGTGATTCTGCCAGAGCAGTGACTCCTGAAGCATGACCCCCAGACCAGCAGCAGCAGCAGCATCTGGGCAGAAATTCAAACTGCTCCCCAGACCTCTCCCCCACCTACTGAATCAGAAACTCGGTTGGTGGGCCCATCAATCAGTATTTCCACCAGCCTTCCAGTTGATTGTCAAGCGTGCTCAGATTTGAGAACCACAGTGCGGGAATATTGTGGTGTCATCATGTTTTATTTCAACACACTTGCCTTGCAGGACACTGTGTTTCTCCTCTCTAGAAACAGAAGTCCAGTTTCACTTGTTTGTATAGGAAACTGTTCCTGGGTTTGCAGCCTCTTGGGTTGATGATTCTTCCTCATTGACAAATACTAATGGACAAGACCTGCCCAGGATACCGAAGTAAGGCACCACCCATATGCCAGGTCTTTCTAGAGTGAAAGTGCAAGCAGGAAGACAGGACAGAGTGTGGATAAGGAAGACTCAGGCTAAAGCCAGCCACATGAGGGGTTTTCCTCCAGGTTCATCAGAAGCTCAGGCATGGGCACTGTTTTTCATGAGCAGCACCCTCTTTCAGCTACCCAGTCTTTACTAGCAGACTTGGAGCCCCTGGGTGGAAATAGATGCAACTCGGGCCCAATAGGTGATCAGAGAAAGCAGGACTTAGAAGGGAATTCAGTATCACATGGCTAAAATAGCCAAGTACTGTGTTTGTCTTCCTTTGAATTTTTTTTTTTTTTCGGAATTACAAATGTATTTTAAAATCTTGCTTTGCTTGTGTGTGCATACTCAGTCGCTCAATCATGTCTGACTGTGATCCCATGGACTGTAGCCCACCAGGTTCCTCTGTCCATGGAAGTTCCCAGGCAAGAATACTGGAGTGGGTTGCCATTTCCTACTCCAGGGGATCTTCCTGACCCAGGGATTGAACCGAGGTCTCTTGCATCTCCTGCACTGGCAGGTGGATTCTTTACTACTATGCCACCAGGGAAGCTCCATGCTCTGCTTAGTTCTAACTATGTATTTATTGCATAAAATTTGAAAGACATAGAAAAGTATAAAGAAAAAATTGAATCATCCATTACCCTACTGCCTAAAGATGACAACTCAGTGTTTTAAGTATTGCATTTGAGATAAAATAATTAATAATATTAATAGATGTTGTATATAATAACTTTTACAGACTAGGAAATCTTGATTTTGCTTCCTTTTTAAATACTATACGCTATACATAGTATACTATATATTTTAATACTATAATACTATACATAATTCTTCATAAGCATCACTTTTTAAAAAAAACTTTAAATTTTATATTGGCATATAGCCAATTAACAATGTTGTAATAGTTTCAGGTGGACAGCAAAGGGACTCAGCCATACATACATATGTATCCTTTCTCCCCTAAACTTGCTTCCCATCCAAGCTGCCACATAACACTGAGCAGAGTTCCCTGTAAGCATCACTTTTAATAGCTTCACAGTTTGTAAAGAATCCACCTGCTAATGCAGGAGATGTGAGAGACTCAGTTTCAATCCCTGGGTTGGGAAGCTCCCCTGGAGAAGGAAATGGCAACCCACTTCAGTATTCTTGCCTGGGAAATCCCATGGACAGAGGAGCCTGGTGGGCTACAGTCCATGTGGTTGTGAAGAGTCAAACATGACTGAGTGCACATATACACACACACAAAACAAAATATCCTGTTACATGTATTTTGTTTAGCAATCTTCCCATTATTAAAGATTTCAGTAGTTTTTAATGCTAATATTAAAAAGCAGAGACATTACTTTGACAACAGAGGTCCATCTAGTCAAAGCTATGGTTTTTCCAGTAGTCTTGTTTGGATGTGAGAGTTGGACTAGAAAGAAAGCTGAGCACCGAAGAATTGATGCTTTTGAACTGTGGTGTTGGAGAAGACTCTTGAGAGTCCCTTGGACTGCAAGGAGATCCAACCAGTCCATGCTAAAAGAGATCAGTCCTGAATGTTCATTGGAAGGAATGATGCTGAAGCTGAAACTCCAATACTTTGGCCACCTCATGCAAAGAACTGACTCATTTGAAAAGAATCTGATGCTGGGAAAGATTGAAGGTGGGAGGAGAAGGAGACGACAGAGGATGAGATGGATGGATGGCATCACCGACTCAATGGATTTGAGTTTGAATAAGCTCTAGAAGTTGGTGATGGATAGGGAAGCCTAGCGTGCTGCAGTCCATGGGATTGCAAAGAGTCAGACACTATTGAGTAACTGAACTGAACAGAATGTCTTTGGGTCTTTCCTTGCATTTCTATTTCTTTAGGATTGATTCTTAGAAGTGGAATTACTAGATCAAATGATGTTGTGTAGGTATAGTGTGAGATGAAAGGGCTTGTCTAGTTGGGCAATAATGTGGAACTGGCATTCAAGAGACTTGGGGTTCAACCCCAGATTGCCAAACATTCTCTGTGTGGTCTTGAACAAGTCACTTTCTCTCTCTGGATGAGAGTTTTCTCTCATGTTAAATAAGAGAATGGGAATAAGTCTTTGCATCTTGAATGGAAGTATTATACCACTCAGCTAAAAATGTAAAGCATTACTTTTATATTAAAACAAACATCACANTGTAACTGATTAGGGGAAGGGCTCAGCCCCAGCGCAGCAAGGAGACCCCATGGGAGGCGAGCCAGCCCCCATCGTCTGCTGCTGGAGATGGATGCTGTGACGAGGCTCCTGCTCAGGATCCCTAAGTCCTAAGGGGGAATTTAAGTGCGATACTTAATTTTTCCTCCACAAGAGGCAGAGGGCAGGGAGGCCAGACGGGGAGGGGCCCGAGGGGCTGCAGGAGCCAACACAGCTGGAAGTGATTAAGACTCAGCCTAGAAGGCAGCAGACAGGTAATAGTCGGGGGCCTGGCAGAGCTACAGCAAGAAACCTTTGCTCCAGAAGTGTTTGGCAGCCCCCTCTGCTACACTTTGACTCAGTGTCTGACATGGCTGTGGAGGCATCACAGTGAAAAATGAAAAGCGTTTAGCAAGTTCCTCTGCACTCTGGAGATGGGGGGCTATTTCTCATTGCTTCACATACGCAAGGGGCCAGATGCTCCCTCCAGACCTACCTGGAGAGAAATATAGCTTAGAATTTCCTGTGAACCTGTTTCCTCTCCTGAGGGCTGAGGCTTGCGTTTCCTGCTTGGGCCACTCCGCTGTACTTTTTTTCGGATGATTCTACAAGGTTCCGTGGTGCCTCCTTTTCCCCCTCACTTCCTCCCTCACCCAGATTTGTCCCTGGCCTGGCCCGGCTGGGTGAACGAGATGGCAGCCGATTCCTTCTCTTCCCTCTACTTTCGAAGTTTCACACCTTCCTGGAAATTCTCAAGCTTAGCATTCCTCTTGGACATTGTAAATGTAACTCTTACATTGGAGGTTTTCAAGGAAATTTATTCAATAAAAAAGAGAGCTCCACATCCCTCTTTATTATGGGAAAAAAGTGCCCCAGGATTTATTTACAATGATCCACACATGAAATATTCCAGTACAGCCTGCAGTAATTCCCTTGTCATAATTTACGAAGGAGGAATGCCAACAAAAACGGGCTTGTGTTTTATCTTAGAAATTTCACCTATGCACCTTCTAAGAACAGACTTAAATGCAGAGGCGGCTGAAGAACCCTGTTTGACACACTGTTTCCCCTGAATTGAGCCTGCTTTGCAGGAGTGCAATCTGTACTCCATTATGCCTCATTTTCTAAGTCCTTGCTAAGTAGTATCAGGCCTGCCACCCTGGCTGTTAAATGTCAGTTAAGACCTAATTAATCTAACTGCTCTGACAAGTTTAAATTAGTTCCCACAGAGACCATAATTTGCCTTTTCCCAACTGATAGTGCTACAGGCATATTTTTTAAAGACTTTAAAAAAGTTAACCAAGTCGTACATGTTCATCACAGAAAATTTAAAAAAAATTGACATCAAAATAAGATTTTTAAAAACCACACAGTTTTGTCACACAGTTATAGACACTATAAATACCCTCATGTAAATCCTTTCCCTTTTTTGGTATGTGTCAGGAGGCGATATTTCAAAAACTTTTAATGAGCATTTTTCTTTTGCATTTTCATGTTCATGACTCAAAATAAGATTTTACAGGCAGTGACTCTTAAAACCAAAGTGAAAGTGAAGTTGCTCAGTCTTGTCCGACTCTTTGCAACCCCATAGTCTATAGCCTACCAGGCTCCTCCATCCAAGGAATTTTCCAGGCGAGAATACGGGAGTGGGTTTCATTTCCTTCTCCAGGGGATCTTCCTGACCCAGGGATCGAACCCAGGTCTCCCACATTGCAGGCAGATATTTTGCCTTCTGAGCCACCAGGGAAGCCCCTCTTAAAGCCAAGTTTTATTAAAAGAGAGAGGAATTTTTTATTGAGATACAAATGACATACAACTTTATACCGGGCTTCCCAGGTGGCACTAGTGGTAAAGAATCCGCTCCCACTACAGGAGATATAAGAGACATAGTTTCGATCCCTGGGTCGGGAAGATCCCCTGGAGGAGGGCATGGCAACGCACTCCTGTATTCTTGCCTGGAGAATCCTCATGGATGGAGGAGCTTGGTGGGCTACAGTCCATAGGGTCACAACGAGTCAGAATGACTGAAGTGACTTAGCAAGCAACTTTATATTAGTGTCAGGTATATAACATAAGGATTCAATATTTGTATGTATTGCGAAATGATCACAATAAGCCTAGTTACCATCTGTCACTATACACAGTTATAAATTACTTTTCTTGTGACTTTTAAGAGCTATTCTCTTAGCAACTTAAAAAATGTATATTTATTTGTTTATTTTATTTGGCTGCACCGGGTCTTAGTTGCAGCACTCAGGATCTTTCGCTGTGGTATGCGGGCTTCTCTGGTTGCAGCCCGCAGGCTTCTCTCTCATT
The DNA here is from genome assembly GCA_006410875.1 of Neotragus pygmaeus. Lineage (NCBI taxonomy): Eukaryota > Metazoa > Chordata > Mammalia > Artiodactyla > Bovidae > Neotragus > Neotragus pygmaeus. Next base: position 224,450 of record SJYV01013006.1, on the reverse strand, counting down.
GCGGTACTTGGTTTCCAGAACTTTCTGTCTCAGTAGATGGTGCATGGACTTAGTTGCCTTGAGGCATGTGGAATCTTAGATCCCTCACCAGGGGTCAAACCCATGTTCCCTGCATTGGAAGGCAGATTCTTAACTATTAGACCACCAGGGAAATCTCTCTCAGCAACTTTTAAATATGCAACACAGTATTATTAACTATAGTTACCATGCTCAACGTTACAACCCCGTGACTTATTTATTTTATAACTGAAAGTGGCAGGGGGAGTTGAAAGCCCACATTCACATGCAGATAAACTGCAGAGAAAGATAGGGAGAAGAAGGCCAGATACGGACACATAGAGCTCAGTCTCTCTGCTTCAAGACATAGGAGTATGTCAGGTGGGATGAGAGGAACCCCAAGGATACAGGACTTCTGCCCACAGGATACATCTTAGTTACTCATTGCAAGGCCAGGTGTGGTTCCTCAAACAGCACTCAGTTCCTTGTCTCAGATGTTGGAAACTTGCTGCTGAAACCAAGGACCCGACCGTCCATCATACTGTGATGGCTGTCTCAGGGATGAGAAGTAGATGAGGGAAAAGCCTGAAAACCTGGTTACATAGACCCCCAAGGGACACGGTTACCTAAGCAGACTGTTCCTATAATGGAAGAGTTGATCAAATTGGACTAAATGTATCCAACCCAACTGTTACCCAGCAGGGTAGGGAGCTTGCGAGCAAACTCAGATGAATCGTCAGTTAGTAAAGAAGCTACAGTTTTCTCCCTGCACATCTGAATATAGTCTGAATGAATTTTACCAACCCAAAGCTGACATATAAAAATGTCTGGGGGGACTTCCCTGGTGGTCCAGTGGCTAAGGCTTCACACCCGCAATGCTGTGGGCTCGGGTTCCATCCCTGGTCTGGGAACTAGATCCCACATGCCACAACCAATGATCACGTGTGCTGCAACTAAGATCTAATGCAGCCAAATAAATAGGTATTTTAAAAAATGTCTGGACACGCTGAAGCTGGGATTAGAAAGAGCAGGCTGATGATATAAGCTACTTCCCACCTTGTCCCAGAAATTTGTCACACAGACCCCAAATCACTTAGCTGCCTCAGAATACCTACTGGATATCAGGGGTCCCATAGGAGGACACTTGAGCCTTGTAGAACTGAAATTCAGACATGAGTGGTAGATGAGGTAGGGACAAGGTGAGAGGTTTGACTTCAGGGAGCAACTCCAGGGACCCACGAATGAAGAAGGCTCCAGCGCAGGGGCCAAGTTCAGAAGCAAGATCTGGAGATCCAAAAGGAGAAGGTGTCTGGGTAAAGAAGAAGCTGGGTGTGAATCTATACAACCCAGACCCCCTGCAGCTACTGTGAACCCTATGAAGGAAGGGGGCACAAAATCCAAGAAAAGGCATTCAAACTCCAGTTTCTTAAATACAATTCTAAAGTCCCCAAAGTCTGAGCAAGAGAAGTTATTTCCAACTTGGACACAAACTCGTTAGTAGGAAACCCTCATCTATACTAAGCTGAAGCTCTCTATAGGTTTCTATGTATCCCACTCCGTATGGTTATTTCACTGCAGAAATAGTCATAACCACACACTAGCGGTATTAAGTAACACACAGCATATTTACCACATTACCTTTCTCAAATCTGAACTTTTCTGAATTTGAAACACCTCTAGCTGTGTGTTTCAGATAAGGGATGCATAACATGCATTTTGACCCCCTAGGTTGGGAAGATCCCTTGAAGAAGGAAATGGCAACCACTCCAGTATTCTTGCCTGGAGAATTCCATGGATGGAGGAGCCTGATGGATTACAGTCCGTGGGACTGCAAAGAGTCAGACATGACTGAAGCGACTTAGCACAGCACAACATATATTTCAGAATTCCCTTTGCCACCCATGCAAGGCACAGTCTTAACTGAATAAACTTCTCTTTGCTGCCTAGGCATTAGATTTTCTCTAATACTTTCAAAGAGGTTATAGAGTTTTATCTAACAGAGATACAACTGAGATTTATTTTCTTTATCTGATTCTTAATGCTGATTTGATGGATGAAGAAAAATTTAGCCAGTTTTTTAAAATTTCCAGTTTATGAGAAATTGGGAAATGCCATTTCCCCCTCCCCCCACCCCATTTTGAGTTACTTTCCTTTTTATGGTTTTTTCAGATTGTATGGAGGAGCAATGTCATCAGACAATAGATGGGTGGATAATTACTTTTGCAACACTTAGTATTTGGGGATGCACTTTGGAAACATCTACTTAGGCTAGAGATTGTAAAGGAGAAGGGATTAAGACTATCTGCTACAAGCCCCACTTTCTCCTGTACTATTTAATGTAATCTTCATTACATTTACCATTTAATTTATTTACTATAATCCTCATGAAATGATAAAATGGTAATTTTATCACTACTATTAGTGAAACCCTCATGAAAAGTTTATCAAGTAGTAGTCCCATTTGTGTAGTTGAGTAAACCAAACCTCAGACAGGTTAAGTAAATTGCCAAAGGTCACACAGCCAGTAAGTAGCAGAGCCAGGATTCCCTGTCTCCTTCCTTCTTTTTAAAAAAATAAATTTATTTATCTTTTAATATTTATTTACTTATTTTTGGTTGTGCTGGCTCTCTGTTGCTGTGAGGGCTTTTTCTAGTTGCAACAACCAGGCTTCTCATTGCAGGGGCTTCTCCTACTGGAGCATGGGCCCTAGAGTGTGAGGGCAGCTCGCGGGCCCTAGAGCTCAGCTCAGTAGTCGTGGCTCATGGGCTTAGTTGGATCTTCCCAGACTAGGCATCGAACCCATGTCTCCTGCACTGGTGGGCAGATTCCTAACCACTGAACCACCAGGGAAGTCCCCCATTCCTTCTTAAGAACTATGGCCTCCTAGCTGGTCTCAACACCACTGGTCTTGTCTACCTTCAGTGCCCCCTCTACGTGCCTTGAATCCATCCTCCAACACATCTTTCCAGGGTTCGTTTCTGTTCATGGAACTTCCCTGCTGAAAATTCTCCAGTGGTTTCCCTCTGCCCTCAGAATAATACCTATTCTCCTCATTCTGATATAGAATACCAGTTGTCATGTGACCCTTTCCTACGTTTCTAACTTCATCTCCAAGCTACAAAGAACTGCTTGACATTTCCTAAAATGTCGGTTCACTCTTCCTGTTTGCCCAAATTATTTCCTCCACCAGAGGACTTCCCCACTGCTGTGCCTCCAGCCCTCCTCACTAATGCAGTCTCATCTGCCTGCCCGCATGGTCTGGTGACTACTGCAGAAGCCACCTCACCTCCGCTTCTACCTCACCCGCCTCACACCTCTCCCCCGAGTCCAACGTACGGGTGGTTTAAAGCATAAGCCAAGTCTGCCATTCTTCTGGCCCTGGTGGCCAACCTCATCACGACTCACAAGGCCCAGCACGGCCTGGTCCAGCTCACCCGTCCACCATCCCCCTGAGTACCAATGCTCCACCCACACTGGCCACCTTCCTGCCTCTTGTCACTGCCTCAGGGCCTTTGCACTTGCTGTTCTCTTGGTCAAGAATGCTTCTTCCCTAGTTCTTCTCATGGCGGATGTGTTTCTCCACCTTTGGGTCTTCGCTTAAATAAAGCCTCCTCAGAGAGCCCTTTGCTGACGGTTCTCCCACTCATTCCAAATTCCAGAGTGCTGTGCCCCCTGGCTGCCACCGCTACCACGCTCCATCACACTATCCTGTTTGTATCCTTCCCCATGTCTTTCACCACCATAATCATTTGATGTACTTGTTCATGTATTATTTTATGTATTATTTTCCCTCCCACTAGGCTACCATTCTGTTCTCAGCACCTGGCCCTAATGCTCAGCCCAAATTTTATTTGCTGATTAGAAGAGTGAGTGACTAAATGAATGAATGACTCCTCCATAGCCCAGCACAAGCATCAACTTGTTCCAGAAGCTTTCCTGCCCCCTCCCAGCTGAATTGGGCTTCCTATTACAGATATTGATTTCCTCATGTTTCTCCCCAACCCCTAGGCTGATTGATCATTAAGAGAAAGGACTATGCGTATATTCTTTATGCCAACCACAGTGCCTGGTGCAAATGGTGAGGGGTTCATAAATGTCTCTTTAGTTAATGAGACTGAATACATTAAAAAAAAAAGCCCTGAAGTTTCTGTGACAGCTCAGAGCTCCAACCACAATCACCTCTGCTTCATTCTCGCTGGTAATCCTACTTCAGCTCAGTGCTTGACATAGGGGAGGTGTTCAGGAATACTTGTTAATTGGAGGAATAAATACATTTTTAAAGGAGTGATAGACCTACAGAGCTTATCTGTTTATTAGCAACTACGCTTTCACAAAACTCTGCTTAAGCTTTAGCTTCATGTCATTTTTGTCCATGACCAAGGAGAATATGACTGTTCTGAATCTAAAAATATCCTG
>SJYV01013006.1:140266-216029 GCA_006410875.1 Neotragus pygmaeus | reverse complement strand
AACATTGTTGAGCCTATGCTTGCTACCAAGTTTTCACATCCTTTATCCATTGTGTTCTTGGGAGTACATATAGATATAGAAATAACAAGCAGCAGCCTTAGCATTAGCAACATTAGACTTTGAGTTAATAAGTTCTTTCTTTGCTGTAACCTGCTGAATCTTTGCTCCATAAAAATGTAGCTCTGTACTTTAAGGGTGACACAGGCTAAGAATTTAAGAAGAAACACTTTAAAGGAAGATCATTGTTCTGGCTGACCAACATTTATCCAAAAGAGGTCATGGAATATCAACAGGCCTCTGGGACAGAAGATGATGTACAAAAAATAAGACTCTTGCAGAAAAGAACCTGGTATTGATAAAAGTTATTACTGATGGAATGTTGAGTTGAGTCTGCATTTTTCACCTTGCTGTATGTATAACTCAGGGTATAAAAGCCCTGAGAAGAATAAAGTAAATGGGCCTCGCTTACCAAAGAAGCTTGGTCACCCCGTGTCTCGTTCCTTATCTCTTTCTCTATCTTTCTTCATTCGCCGACATCGTCCATCCTGAGGATATCCCTGGACTCTGCTGAGGCTGGACCTCGGCAGTCGTGGGATACATCTTAAGATGTGGTCACCTTTGAGGTAGCCAGCTAGGCTCAGCTAGCCTCTGAGGCCTATGCCAGAGACCTCCTCAACAAATAGTCCCACCAGGGTCTGAAGGTCCCCAACCAAACCTCCTGCCTACCGGCCAGATATGAGCCTTCTGCTTTACAATAAGTGCATTCAGCCTGTCCTTGTCTGTGCTCTTTCTAAATGAAAAAAAAGTACTCCCCAATGCATACCTCTTTGTGTGTTCTCAGTTAACTTCAGTCGTGTCTGACTGCTTTCGACACCATGGACAGTGGCCCGCTAAGCTCCTCTGTCCATGAGATTTTCCCTCAAAAATACTGGAGTGGCTTGCCATGCCTTCCTCCAGGGGAGCTTCCTGACCCAGGGATCAAACCTGCATCTCTTGTATTATAGGCATATTCTTTACCTGCTGAGCCATCAGGGAAGCCCCATCCTTCTTTATACCCTAATAATAATTTAAAGGATGAAATGGAATGATCATACAAGCTCTCAAATAATTTTCAGCTGGTTCCTTCTTCCATTGTCTCTGCATCCAGACTTAAGTGGGAGGTGGCAGGGAGCCAGCTTACCTTTCAATTCATTGCATTGCTCAGAATATCCCAAATCAGTGAATGCTGGGCTCCCTGCTCCCTGATCCCTTCTTCCCTCTCACCTCTCCCTAGGAAGGTTGTCACCGAAAAAGATTTGCCCCAGACAAGTAAACCCTGGATAAGTGGGTGGGAGGAAGCCCACTGACTTATGAAAAAACATATAAGAATTCCTTTAAATATATAATCCTTTTAATATACAGGGCAATAGAAAAGGTATCTAAGTAGCCATTTTTGAAATAAATATTCTGTTAGTATATCCTAAAATTCCATTTCTGTGTTTTAATTTAATTTTAATTTTTTTATTATGGTATAATCAACTAAATATTAGTATCTATATACTTACGCATGCTCAGTAGCTTCAGTTGTGTCTGACTCTGTGCAACCCTATGGACTGTATTCAGGCTCCTCTGTCCATAGGATTCTCCAAGGCAAGAATACTGGACTGGGTTGCCATGCCCTTCAGGGGATCTTCCCAACCCAGAAATTGAACCTATATATTATACCTCCACATTAATAGATGCCTGATACTGAGGCTGCCTGAGGAAATAGCTCTCCATCAAACATTTTACAATACTATTAAAAAAATTTTTTGGCTGCACCACGAGATATGTGGGATCTTAGTTCCCCAGCCATGGATTGAACGCGCACCCCCTGCATTGCAAGGCAGATTCTTTACCCCAGTACCACCAGGCAAGTGCATATTTTGTGTTGCGATATGAAAGTGACCTTTCTCATTCTCCTCCTTTATCCTCATCCTCCCTTACTACTCTCATCCTGTTCTTTTGCTAAATGAATTCTTTCCCCTATTATTTTGCTAAAAGGAATGAATTTTCCCCTATTTTTTTTAGTGCTTTAAAGAAACTGACTCATTTCAAAAACAGAGGAAAATAGACTTCTTCACTGTCTTCCAGCAGAGGACAGGGAATGGACCAGGAGAAACCAAAAGTTCTAAAGCGACGTGAACACGCATCTGAATATTCTATCCATGGGGAACCTGGCCCCACAAGGCTCCAATTATTATTAGAGGAAATAACAGGGCACAGGTGCAAAACTCTCTGACCCAGCCTCTGCGGTCATGCAGGGCCAGGCCTCGCAGAAGGCTCTGGAGCGGCATGGCCTTCCGCACTGGCCTGGAGGCCTGGAGACTGACCTTTAAGAGAGATGCGGGCCCTCTCAGGAAAAAAGGGCTCTCCCTGGCACCACCAGAGCTGACTAGTGTGGCTCGAAGCTCTGCAGGCACATTTTCTTGCCCCAGTAAGAGTCTCAGGGGATGTCGTGCAGCTGTGAGAGCTCGTAAAGCCAATATGGTGACTTCATTTCTGGCCAGCAAGCAGACCATTAACAGAGCAGGGGCCACGAGCCAGAGCTAAATAAGGGTGAACAGGAAAGCCTGGAAAAGATGGAAGAGTCACCTGTGGGTGTTAAAAACCACACCCTACCAAGAATAGAATCATTCTACCATAAATTAACAATATCCCACATAAGCACTGAGGGGCCTGATGAGAATTCAGGCACATGACTCAGGTTTTATTTAACAGATGCCCAATGTTCTTCATCCGGCTCCTCAATGGCTGACTGGGCCCCCATAGGACAGGGAGTTCATTTTTTGTAAGCTGGTTTCACTCATTTCCTAATGCTGGGGATATGTGTGTTCACTAATATCCATTTATGTAGGGAGCTTAAGAGATCTTCCCCTTTATGTTTTTTAAAAAAATTTATTGGAATATAGTTGCTTTACAACATTATGTTAGTATCTGCTGTACAGCAAAGTGATTCAGTTATATATATACATATATTCATTCTTTTCCAGATTCTTTTCTCATAGAGGTTATCACAGAATGTTGAGTTGAGTTCCCTGTACTATACAGTTGGTCCTTGTTGGTTATCTATCTCATATATAGAAGTTGTTGTTATTGTTGCTGTTGTTGATCAGTTGCTAAGCAATGTCCGACTCTTTGTGACCTCATGGACTGTAGCCTGCCAGGCTTCTCTGTCCATGGGATTTTCCAGGCAAAAATACTGGAGTGGGTTTCCACTTCTTCCTTCTGCATATATAGTATTATGAGTATGTTAATCCCAAACACCTGATTTATCCCTTCCCCCAACATTTCCCCTTTGGTAATCATAAATTTGTTTCCAATGTCTGTAAGTCTGTTTCTGTTTTGTAAATAAGTTAATTTGTATCTTAAAAAAAATTTAGATTCCACATATGAGTGATATCATATAATATTAGATCTTCCCCTTTAGAGCATCTTCAGAACCAAAGTTAGGACTTATATAGGGCATATAATAATCTGTGGTGAGGACTGGTTCTGCAAATGCTATTGGTGGTGGTGCTTTTGACACTGAATAGCAAGGCAGCTAAGGTTAAGTTCTCTCATTTGGTCATGTGGCCTTTCCATGTTATTTAGGTCAACACAATGAAACAACCCTTCATTTTTGGACATTGTGATAGGTGCATATGTATTTAAATTCTAATTTATGAATATTGAATCATATTTTATAAACAATAAGGCATTATGCTATTTAAAGGATACTTTGTGAATCCTTTTGTTTGGCTGGGCTTGGGAGAATAAACATTTATTCTCTTCAGACAAAAGAAATATCCTAGTAGTGGATAATCTTATTAATAAAAATCAGAATGTATCAATGTTATTTACAAAGTCCTTCAGAGTTTTTTTCAAAATAACAATATATTTTATCACTTTTTAATGGTACACTCCATCTTATAATATTTTTCAAAGGGTATTTTTTAAAAAACATACATCAAAGGACAGTTTTCAAAATACCAGTGTACTAAATTATGACAATTTTTTTCACTTGTTTCTCAGTTTTTTTATGAAGCTGTGAAGTCCCTGGTATGTTCTGGGCACTACAAATTGACCCTAATTGCTCTTTTCTAGGTATTTCCAGGTAGAAAGTCATTTAAAGCAAGGCTTGCCAGCTGAGATATCCTATCCCAAGCTAGCTCTTAGTTACTCACACATGGTTACTCTGCTGTGCCATGGCTGACCTTCAGGACTGGTGGGATGTCACCAGGGCCATCTTCCCATCTCTGGGATTAAATAAGGCTCCTTTAGAGTACAAGTCAGAATTCTCTACGAGCCAGACTGCAGAATCCCTAGAGAGCAGCTGAGAGAATAGGAGTCTCCAGCTAAGAAGCAGCCATAAGAATGGAAGGAAGGTGGGGTGGTAATTAGCGACCTTTGCTGCGTGCAATTTACTTTCAAAGATGAGAAAACTGAGGCCAGGAGAAGTCATCTGCTTGATTTCAATAGCTGTAACTATTTAAACATCCATTTGGAGCCAGAAGTCGTGCTTTGCTACTATTCAACGTGTATTTGTTCCCCAAGCACTGAGCATCTCCCATGAACCTAGCACATTTCAGTGGCATGGGAGAAGTGAACAGAGGCCAGGCTCTGAAGAGGCTTTGCATCCAGTGGGGGGACAACCAGGAGCCACGCGGCAAACGCTGCTGTGCTCCAGTGCTTCCTGTACCACGGCTTTCCTTCCCCTTGGTCTAAACTGAGAGTGTTACCTACGCTTGGAACAGCTCCATTTTCCCATCCCCTTCTTGTTATCAAGAGACTAAATATTATCCTCAAGTGTTCCTCCCTTTATTTTCACAGGAGGCAGTAGTGACATGTCCTAAGGGTATGTGGGTGCTAAGTCGCTTCAGTCATGTCCAACTCTTTGAGACCCTATGGATTGTAGCCCTCCAGGCTCTCTGTCCCTGTCCATGGGATTCTCCAGGCAAGAATACTGGAGTGGGTTGTCATGCTCTCCTCTGGGGGATCTTCCCGACCCAGGAACTGAACCTGCTTCTTCTGTGTCTTTTGCATTGCAGGTGAATTCTTTGCCCATTGAGCCACCTGGGAAGCCCATGTCTGAAGGGTATAACATTTGCCTTATGGTGGTGGTGATGCGTTTCCACGAAGACATTTGGAATGAGAAGACTCATTCTGTCCATCTTTTAATTAAGGATACCTTTCAAATAGCAAAAACTCTATAAATTTTGACAGATTGACCCAGCTTGGAACACAGTCTGGACTTGAAATGGAAAAGACTCAAGTTAACAATAGAATAAGGAGAAGAGCTACATATGGGGACTGGATCATCATTTGCAGCTCTCTAGTTCACACTGTTTGATCTAATTCCCTCTCTTGAGTGCAGCCAAAGCTGCATATTTAGCCACATTCCTGGCTTCATTTTAGAACACCACCCGTGTTTTCCTTTCTTTCATTCCTCTCTCAATTTATGTTTCCCTGCAGTATATGTAAATCCTTTTAAACTTTCTTAAATTTTTCCTGGAACCAGGGAACACATAAATTAATCAATAAAGATTAATCAATAACGCTGGTCATATTTCTTTGTCTTCTCCTCTCTCTTGGCTCACTGCTCTGGCTTCTGCCTGCTCTGGCTCCCATCGCGGACCTGTCTTCTGCCACCAGATTCTTCCTAGTGGCTTTTCTCACTCCTTACCTCTGTGCCAGTTTGGCCCTCAGTCGTGGTAATCATCATCTCTTCCTCTTTCTCAGTTTCCATTGTGATGCCTGGTTCTCCTCTTATCTCTTCAACAGCTTATTTAAGAATCATTTTCTAGTTCCTCTTTCCAACCCCATTCATTAATTATGACTCTGAGATTCAGTTCCTGGCACTCGTATTCTTCTGTCTCAAAGAGAACTTACTTTCTGCCATGGACCACAAACCCCTTAGGGACAGGGACCATATATTTTTCAATATCACAGAAGGTCTGGCATATACTTGGAGCTCAACACTCATCACTGCTTTAAACTTGATAATTCCAGGAGTGGTGATCTATAGTGTCTCTCTAGAAAGTTTAGAGAAGAATTTTAAGAAAACAAACTACCTAGTCATGTTATACATATAATTTGTGTTGTCCACTGAAGTCTCTAGTCTCATAAACCTATGAAATGAAAATAGACAAGGATTAGATTAAAATCTTTTATTATGACCAACATTAGTTTTAGTACATCTTACAGAGTGACACAGATGCAATTTTGATTGTTTTCATTGTTGTGTGTTTATATATATATATTTCTAAAACATATCTTGAATCCCTCATCTCTGCCCATTCTCACTTCCACGATGCTGCATGCTGTTTGCAGCCCTGTTGTCTGTTACTTCGATGACCCAATGGCCTCCGACTGGTTACCCTGATGTCTTTACCTCTCATGTATTCTCCACACAGCAGCCAGAGAGGTCTTTAAGCAACCCGCATGTGTTGTTCCTCTGCCCCATTACCTTTCCTGGTTCCCTATTGCTCTGTGGATAAATATCCAGTTGTGTGACCTGCAAGGCATTCCATGACCTCAACAACTTTTCTCAGTTCCTAGGATGCTCCACACTCCTGGCCCTATGCCGTTACATGTCCTCTTTGTTGGGGAGACTCTGAACGTACCCTTAAGGGCTTGGCTTCTGCAGAGAAGCTGCCCTGACTCCTCAGATTGGTTCAGAAATCCTGATTATTCACTGCCATTCTTCACTATGCTTTTCTTCCATAGGACTTACGACAACCAAAAGGAAGCAACTATTTGACTGTATATTTGTAGCATAGTGTCTGCATTCCCTTGCTGGACCAGAAGCTCTCCAAACCCAGGCTTGCTGCCTCTCCTGCTCACCATTTTATTCAAAGGAACTAGCCTGGCACATATATGTTTGTTGAAGGTATAGAAAAATAAAAGTTGTTAAAGAATCAGACCTTGCTGTCTGGTATCCCAGTAAAACCCTCTAGTTTAGAAAGATGTTTAAGGCATGACTGAAGCTGGAAATTAAAGAGGCGGGCTGCATTGGGAGTGATGTGGTGAAGGTATACTTGAAACAGGTTCTGCAGGCCCCTAGGTGCTAACTGGAATGTGAGTTGAATGAGGGTCCATGTGAATGTTGAGCAGAGAGGCCCAACTCTGAGAGCCAAGGTTCTTTTCCTCAGTCGTGGAACACAAAGCCTTATCTGATCTTCCCCACTTGCCAAGCCTACACATAAATGCCTTGATTTATTTCTGCATCCTATTTTTCACATGGTAGATAAATCTGTGATTTTCTTTTAGGAATTCTGCTAGGTGGAAGCCAACACACTAAATAAGTCACAAGTCATGATTCTTTTTAGAAAGAATCACAAGTTGCATTTCATTTCACCTTTCCCTGGCTAGTCATTGAAATTTTGACATATTAGCATCTCAGGATAAATTAAGAGCTTTGGGAAATTAAAAGCAGCATCTATGGTTTGAGAAAAGTAGGCATTAACTATAAGAAACTGAACATCCCTGTTCAATGTGACTGCTTTTTGGAGTCCCCAGAGCTAACTTCACTGCATCTTCTATTTGGTGACATTGATTTTGTTATTTTTGAATATATAGCCATGGCAAAATGCCTATGTGAAGCTTTTTCATTATTCATTTCATTAAAAAGACAGATTTTTTTTTAACCCAAGAATAATTGGTTTTACAATGTTGTGTTATTCTCAGGTATACAGCAAAATGGTTCAGTAATATATGAGCATTGTTTTTCAGATTCTTTTCCATTATAGGTTGTTACAAGACGTTGCATATAGTTCTCTGTGCTATATGTTAGGTCTTTGGTTTTTTAATCTATTTTATACATAGTAGTGTGTATTTGTTAATCCTAAACTTCTAATTTATCCATCCCCTGCCTTCCCCTTTAGTAACCAAAAATTTGTTTTCTTTGTCTGAGTCTGTCTCTGTTTTGTAAATAAGTTCATTTGTATCATTTTTTAGATTCCACGTGTAACTACGGTGTTTGTCTTTCTCTGTCTTACTTCACTTAGTATAATAATCTTTAGGTCCACCCATGTTGGTGCGAATGGCATTATTCTCTTCATTTTATGACTGAGTGGTATTCCGTTGTGTACACATACACATTGATACATCTGTCATCTGTCAATGGACATTTAGGTTGCTTCCATGTCTTGTCTACTATAAATAGTGCTGCAATTAACACTGGAGTGTGTAGCTTTTAGAATTATAAATTTGAAGAAAACAGGGGATTTTTTTTTTTTTTTTTTTTTTTGCTCTGCCAGGTCTTATTTGCNATTCAGACTTAAATTGAAGAAAGTAGGGAAAACCACTAGACCACGCAGGTATGACCTAAATCAAATTCCTTATGATTATACAGTGGAAGTGAGAAATAGATTTAAGGGACAAGATCTGATAGATAGAGTGCCTGATGAACTATGGATGGAGGTTCATGACATTGTACAGGAGACAGGATCAAGACCACCCTCATGGAAAATATACACACTACTACATATAAAATAGAAGATCAACAAGGACCTACTGTACAGCACAGGGAACTATACTCAATATCTTATAATAATTATAATGGAAAAGAATCTAAAATAAATTGTATATATATAAATCATTTTGCTGTATACCCGAAACTAACACAACATTGTAAATCAACTATATTTCAATAAAAATTGAAAACAATAAAATGAAAAATTGTTATTATTACTAGTACAGAATTAGGAAGGCATGAATTTTATACTCTTTAGGCCACGGATCGTGTTTGTTGCTCTCAAAATTTAATGACTATACAGAAACTCTTCTGTCCTCTTTTTCTAGCCCATCTTCCCCCTGACCATTCATCAGACGATGAGTGAGGGGAAATCAGAAATAAAGTCTTTGCTCTGGATTGAAACTGAAATTAATTTCCACTTTCGTTTCCTTGCCAAATCCTGTGGCTGGAGGGACCAGTGAATGCTGAAAGATTTAGAGCTATAATTAGGGGAGGGAGTGTGGTTGGGGGCCTGTAGCAGGGAAAAAATGATGGAGAGGGGGGTCTGACCCTGGGTTTCCTGTGTCCCCCCCCCCATGAAGTTTCCTTTGTGCCCAGAGCGGCTGATGCAGACGAACTCCTGAGTGTGGTGGTTGCAGTTGCCTTTTGGAGTTGTTACGATTTGAAGTATTATTTCAACAATGGCTGCGACATCTACTCCAAAGTTTTGCCGATGACATTAACCACCCAATCTTCCACCTTTGGTTTTATGGAGAATTTTGCTAAATACTTTTCCTGTGCCCTCATGTCTGGACATACCTCTGCGTCAAGTTGAGAAAATGATACCCCAAAGCATTATTTTAAAATTTGATCAGGGTATCACATATTATTCCACAAGCCAGAAAGGAACCTATAGGCCAGAGTGGCCTTTTAGGACTGTTTCATTCCAGACAACCCAAAGGGAATTTGGTTGTGAAGTAGGGTAGCAGGCCCAGATTTTTTAATGTTCACCAAAATCTGCAAATTGCTAAGTGGTACATAAAGGTCATACTAAAGGCATTCTGATTTCCCAGGTGCTGCTGCTGCTGCTGCTAAGTCGCCTCAGTCATGTCCAACTCTGTGCGACCCCATAGACAGCAGCCCACCAGGCTCTGCTGCCCCTGGGATTCTCCAGCTGCGGCTAGTAGTAAAAAACCTACCTACAGAAGCAGGAGACATGAGACCTGGGTTCGATCCCTGGGTTGGGAAGATCCCCTGGAGGAGGGCATGGCAACCACTCCAGTCCATTCTTGCTTGGAGAATCCCCATGGACAGAGGAGCCTGGAGGGCTACAGTCCATGGGGTTGCAAAGAATTGGACACGACTGAAGTGACTTAGTAGGCATGCATGCAAAGGCTTTCAGCGTAGTTCAAAATACAAAATATTTTAAAATGTGCATGGTAGATTCTAATAAAATCTGGCACAGTTGCTATGAGTATTTCCCATGAAGGGGAGTTCTCCTTCAGATTCTAGCTCCACTATTTATCATCTGTGTGACCCTGAATCAATTTGCTGACCTTGCTATGCCAGTTTCCTCATCTATCAAATGGGAATGGTAGTAGCCACCTCCTAAGGTGAAGTAAAGAAAGTAATAGTTGCAAAGCCCTTCAGGCAACTGTTGGCTCAAAAAACCCCTCAGTTGATCTGAGTTATAAACATAATCTTACTTTCCAAGTGTCTCGTCAACCACCTGTGTAAAATCACAAACACATCTACCTTTAAATACTTAAAAATAATGTATTTTTAAAAATCTTTTCATTAATATCTGACCAATGGGAAAAAATTACAACAGTAGTTTTTTGTTTTGAATGTATACAGACATACCATAAAGAAAGAATGTTTCAAAGTATCAGTTCAAGTCTTTTGGGCTCTGTGGGAGAGGGAGAGGGTGGGATGATTTGGGAGAATAGCATTGAAACATGTATATTATCATATATGAAATGAATCGTCAGTCCAGGTTCGATGCAGGATACAGGATGCTCAGGGCTGGTGCACTGGGATGACCCTGAGGGATGGTACGGGGTGAGAGGTGGGAGGGGGGTTCAGGATGAGGAACAAGTGTACACCCACGGTGGATTCATATTGATGTATGGCAAAACCAATACAATATTGTAATTAGCCTCCAATTAAAATAAATAAATTTAAATATAAAGATTTTAATTAAAAAACAAGAAGAAGAAAGCTGGAACCCCTTGTGGGAGTGGCTTGTGTCTCAGTGAAGTTATGTGCTCTGCTGGTTTGAATGAAGAACTAGTGTTATTTATGAAGATTTCACCTAAAGCGTTATCACTGGATCTCATGGAAAGTTAAATTTGTGAAAAAAAAAATTTGCTCTTCTCAAAAATAAATAAATAAATAAAATAAAGTATCAGTTCAGTTCAGTGGCTCAGTCATGTCTGACTCTTTGCGACCCCATGGACTGCAGCATGCCAGGCTTCTTTGTCCATCACCAACTTTTAAAGTATAGGTTTGGTAAAATACTTTATCAAAGTAACAATAGCATAAGATTTTTCTCTTCTTTCCCTTGATAAGGAAAAAGAGGAAGTTGACTTTCAGCTATGCTTCAATCTAGAAAGTTCTAGAAGGTTATTATCTATAATCCATCGAATGTTCTACCAAGGGAGCACCAAATGTTATCTAATACTCCTCAGATGCAGACATGAATGGCCAAGGCTGCCAGCTTGTGTCAGGGCTTGGTTGGCATTTCCATCCTTTCCCCAACAACCAGAGATATTTATGTGAAACTACACGTCCCTCCTCTTCTCAATTTATTCTCTGGCCCATGATTTTTTAAAAAATATTTATTTGGCTGCACTGGGTCTTAGTTGCAGCCTGTAGGATCTTTAGTTGCGGCAAGCAATCTCTTAGTAGCTACATGTGGAATCTAGTTCCTTGACCAGGGATCAAACCCAGGTCCCCTGTACTGGGACTGTCAAGTCTTAGCCACTGGACCACAAGGGAAGTCCCATAGCCCACGGTTTTAATCACCTTCTCTAGAACATTCATATATTTACTGCTTGAGCCCAGACTTTCCAAGCTCTGAACTTCTCTAACTTAATAAGTTCTCTAGGGTGCCCAAGAAGCCTTGAAATCAATGTAACTAAAACTGAACTCATCATCTTCCTTCTCAAACTTGATCGTCTTCCAAGTACCACTATGTCACTGGATGGTACTACCAACCCATCATTATCCCATGATTCAACCATAACCTTCAGCTCAACCCTGAAACCTCCTCCGCCCTCACCTTTTACCCCACTTTTCACCAAATCTTAAATTTCCATGGATGCATCTACTTCTGCATGCATCTACTCCAATCTTCACTACCTGCACTTAAATTCACACTACCTATATTGCTTATCTGAACCACTGACTTTTAGCTGGGCTTCCCTGGTGGCTCAGAGGTTAAAGCGTCTGCCTGAAATGCAGGAGACCCGGGTTCTATCCCTGANTCTACTCCAATCTTCACTACCTGCACTTAAATTCACACTACCTATATTGCTTATCTGAACCACTGACTTTTAGCTGGGCTTCCCTGGTGGCTCAGAGGTTAAAGCGTCTGCCTGAAATGCAGGAGACCCGGGTTCTATCCCTGAGTCAGGAAGATCCCCTGGAGAAGGAAATGGCAACCCACTCCAGTACACTTGCCTGGAGAATCCCATGGAGGGAAGAGCCTAGTAGGCTACAGTCCATGGGGTCCCAAAGAGTCGGACACAACTGAGAGATTTCACTTCTCTTCACTTCTTCCCAAATTCACTCTAGGTGAATAACCTTTTCAAATCTAAGTCACCTCCCTTCTTAAAATACTGAAATGATTTTTCATTATCTTTAGGATAAAGACAACTTCTTGACTTCTTAATTCAGCCTGCAAGATCCTCCATGGTCTGGCCTCCACCCTTCCCTTTCTCTTTCATCTCTCAATCCTGTTTCATTTGGTCTCTCCTCCTCTGCCTTCAGGTCATCTTTCTGTCCTTTATCTTTTTTCATATTCCCTCTTGCCACAGGGTCTTTGCGTATATTACTTTGAATGATCTCCCATCATTTCTCAGCCTAATTCCCACTTTTCTTCTCAAGTATCTCTTCTGCAAGGAAGTATTTCTTGACTTCCCTGATGAATCAACTAATTCTAATACAGGATCTGAGAACACTGAGTACTTCTGATAGCACTTTATTAATACTTTCATCTAAAGAATATTTACTGAGAATCTACAATGTGTCAAGTTCTATTTTAGGTACTAGAGCCATGTTACTGAACAGGACAGACAATATCTTCCTTATGGAGCTGCCATTCTAGGATGGGAAACAGACAGTAAACAAACAAATAAATATAAACATCAAAGAGTAAGTACTTTTAAAACAGATAAATCAGGGAAGTAGAACAGAGAGAGACAGAGGGTGTCAGATTTGCAGTTTTCCATTTGTTTATGTGGTTACTTGATTAATACTTATATTTCTAACTAGAATGTAAGCTCCAAGAAAGCTGGGTTTTCTCACCATTTATCTGCAGCTTTGAGCACATATATGAGATAGTGCTTATCAGGTAGTCGGATAAGGAAATGGCAACCCACTCCAGTATTTTTGCCTGGAAAATCCCATGGACGGAAGACCCTGGTAGGGTACAGTCCACGGAGTCGCAAAGAGTCGGACATGACTGAGCAACTTCACTTAGTAAAAGACATCCAGTAAAAATAATTGAATAATTTTCCTTCTAACTAACAGTAATTGTACAGAGTGGAGTGCAACACTGTTGGACTGGGTTGCCTCACGTGAATAGATATTAATATTCTTTAAAAATGAACATGAATAGTATGTCTTACTTCAAAGTAATTTAACTTTTTAAACCCCTATATTTGAATGTAACACAGAGATCGTGGGAAACGTCATACATTGAATATTTTGAGTGCACTTTGTTCTTAGATGAAAAAAAAAAATCCTGAACACATTCTGTACTTTCTCAATTTTTATACTTGTAAATGATTTTCAAATTGAAAGTTAAAAAAATCAGTTAAATCAGTGAACTTGGCTGTGACCAAAAAGCCAGCTAGAATGTGGCCCTGCTTCACAACTGGGTTTGCACCTTTGGAAAGATTGTAACTCTCCCCAAAGAATGGGTGGTGGTCCTAAGACCATACACTTTAACTTGAGATTTTTAACTATTTCCAGGAAGCAAGACTAGCCACACTTCCAAGAGATTTTATTTTTCTTCTGTAGAGAGACAGTCAGTGCTTTTGAAGAAACAGGGTTTGTCTGCTAAGCATTTCTAGGTAAGGCAAAGCACCCAAAAAACAGAGTTTGTTAAGCATTTCTGGGTAAGGCAAAGTGCTCTCTGGTATATCTGCTTTATTTCTCAATTAGAATGAAAACTAAAATTGGAGTGAGGATAACAGGATGGTGAGGAAACAGTAAATGCAAACAGGATTTTTTGTGCTATTTAATTTTAAAAGCAATAAATTTATTTATAATAACTATACAAAATGTTTTTGTGAATTTGTACTCTGTAGCAGGTTTTCTCTTGGTTTTCACATTTTCTACTAAAGGAGCCCTTGAGACAGAATGATTCTGTAGAAATTCCTCCAGAAAATGAAGAGGAGGAAATCTCCAATAAGGCAAAAAATTGTGCTGAAAGCAGAATTTTAGTGAGATGGATATGAGGGTGGGTATGGGTCAAGGACCCATGAATTCATGGCCATTTGGTTAAAAATGCAAAAAAGCAAAAGCACAGTGAGTTTGAAATTTTTTCAAGAATGGATCATTGCAACCAGGCAGTGATACCAGTTGAAACATAGAGCTCTACTGACATCTAGTGCACAGATACATGATGACTTTCTATGAAATGAAATGCTCTCTGTTGTTACATAAACTAAAAAGTAAATATATATCCATATAGGTCTGGTAGTCATGTACTGATGTGAGAGCTGGACCATAAAGAAGGCTAAGCACCGAAGAATTGTTCGTTTCAAACTGTGGTGTTAGAGAAGACTCTTGATAGTTCCTTGAACTGCAAGGAGATCAAACCAGTCAAACCTAGTGGAAATCAGCTCTGAATATTCATTGGAAGGACTGATGCTGAAGCTGAAACTTCAGTACTTAGGCTACCTGATGCGAAGAGCTGATTTCATGGGCTGGGATCTTTCCCACCTGATGCTGGGAAAGATTGAAGGCAGAAAGAGAAGGGGACAACAGAGGATGGGATGGTTGGATGGCATCAGCAACTCAATAGACATGAGATTGAGCAAACTCCAGGGAAGCCTGGCATTCTGAGGTCCACTGGGTCGCAAAGAGTTGAACACAACTAAGTGACTGAACAACAACAATGATAGATGAAGAGAAACCATAGCAAGTCCTTCAATGGTGAGCTTTCTTATGTAACATCTAATTTTATCCCTTCTGCAATCACCCTGCAAGGAACCCAGAAAAATTATCATCAATCTCATTCCACAAATGGGAAAACTGAGACTAAGAGAAAGAAGGGTGACATGCCTAGTAAGGAACAGACCAGGACAAAAACAAAAGACTGCTTCCATCTCAGACTTCTCTCTTCTCCAAATCTCTGCACTCACAGTACGCCTTTCCAGCCTCAGAGGACACTGAAAGACATCCCCCCTTTGGGAGAAGGGGAGGTGGGAGATGCGTGGTCTGATCTCAATCCCAGGGAAATTGATTGAGTTGTCACTCTAAATTTGTGCTCCCCTGGCCTCTAAAACCACAAAGTAGAAAAATCCAACTCCCCAATAAAAGTGGTCATTGAAAAGTAACAAGCTTTACATTTTTGTAGAGTAAATGTCCTTCTCCCCACTTTTCAAGGGCTTTCCAGGGGGCACTAGTGGTAAAGAACCTCCCTGCCTATTCTGGAAATGTAAGAGACATGGGTTTGAGACCTGGGTTGAGAAGATCCCCTGGTGGAGGGTGAGGCAACCCACTCCAGTATTCTTGCCTGGAGAATCTGATAGACAGAGGAGCAGTTCGTGGGGTCACAAAGAGTTGGACACAACTGAAGTGACTTAATAACCCCCCAAAAGTTAGAGTTTTCCATCAGTATATTTTACACTGCAGGGAGATCCCAAGTATTGAATTTTAAGTTTGTCCATTTACTAGCAAACACAACAAATAAACAACAACAACAAGAATGCCAGATAAATAGTAAAGAAATTATAAGAAGAGTAACTGTGGGAAGTAAAGATAGTAGAGAGAACATTTGCTTTCATTTGGGTTTCTAAAAGAAGTTATCTGCAGATAACTACAGCCCCAATTCAGACTTCTGACCTGATTTCAACCTTTCCAAAGGCCTTTCAAAAATGTTTAAGCTCTCATAGTTAAAGTACTATAAAGTCAACTTCTTCTGAATGAAATTTAATAATAACTACACACTAAAAAGTGAACTGCTATGAACAGCCAAGTATTTGGGGGAATTATAGCTTTTCTTATTCATCTAGGGGACTCATGGTATGCTTAATGAGCATTATTAGAGCATTTTTACTGGTGAAAAAGTCATTACATATGCCCTCATATGTTTTAAAAGACATAATCTCAACTTGTTTAATTATAGCACAAAGAGCAATCAACAAAAATGTACATTTGATCTTCATCTGACCTATAACCTGGATTAAATGTTCTGAAAAAAATACTTTTAATATCTCATTTTGAACTCTGATCATTTTGCATTTAGTTGATTAAAAAAAAAATGTCCAAGAGAACACTCCAGAAATTTTAAATAAGATGGGTATTTATAACATAAGGGTTTTCCCAGGCCTTCAGTTTTAAGGTTTGACCCATTAATGTATGTTTTCATTGGAATCCTAAAAGCAGAGAAAAGACTTTAATTGAGGGGAAATGATGGTTATTTGTTGAAACAATATAATTACTTGTTCAACCAGAAAATTACCATAATTAAACTCCCATCCAGTTCAGGATTTCATTTTCATATCTATTCTTTTGTCATAGAAAATGAACATATTGGAAGCTGCTGAGAGATTTATTAGGATGTCTTTAAAGCAAGAAATAATTGGAAATTGATTACCTGCCAATTTTGTGTATTCTTAAGAGTTTATGTTTTGCGTCCATAGAAGTTTTAGCACAACAAGCGAAGAAGTGGTTTGGCAATTGCTGTGCTGATTTCAACAAAGAGAAGTCAACCCAGGTCATTAAACACCCACCTGGTTTGGTGATGGTCTACAGTGACTGAATTAACCTAGGACTAGACTTCCCCTGAAAGGGTGCACAACAGTCAGAAACCTAGATGGAGAAAGAGGAATGAAGTTATTAGAACCTGACATGAGTAGTTTGTTTCAAAAACTAGTAAGATTTGTGATGGTCAAGAAATGACGCGCAACAGGAGCCTTAAATTTAAGTCTCCTGATCTGTCCCTGGTGGGTAAGCAGTGAAGAATCTTCCTGCCAAGCAGGAGACCTTGGTTCAATCCCTGGATTGGGAAGATCCCCTGGAGAAGGAAATGGCAAACCATTCCAGTACACTTTCCTGGGAAATCCCAAGAACAGAGGAGCCCGGTGGGCTGCAGTCCACGGGGTCGCAAGAGTCAGACACAACTGAGTGACAGACGTTAGGAGCCACAGATGACTTGGAGGAGAGGGGATGACTGGAGTGATCACCAAGGGTGGTAAAGAATGTGACAAATTGGACCGCACATGCCCTGATTCAAGAGGCATCATCTACTATCCATTTGTAGCCAATAACACGAGGTAAGAATGTCAGAAGGGGTCAGAAATCAGGAGTTTTCATTGAAATTGCCCAACTTTTAAAATATTTAAATAACAATTTAAACCTAAAAACTCAGACAGGGTCGAATCAAGAATGTCTGCAGATTGCATTCAACACATGAGTCACCAGTTTATGATATCTGACATGTAACATCTGGGCTGCATCAACTTTGTATTTCTTGTGTGTATATATGTATGTGCCTCTGTGTGTGTGTGTGTATACAGACATAGATTTACATATCTATCTACATAGCCAAGGATAAGTCAATTTGATGAATTAAAACAACAGTCCCCACCCCCACAATCAGTCTGCTTGATGGATCTTCTTCAACTATGTGATAGACATTGGTAAGGCAAACAGGGTCACCCTCCATCAGATCCCCTTCCCTCTCAATTCTTGGACCTCCCACCTCCTGCCCTCTCCCCAGTTTCCCACCTTTGCTGTGTATGGCATCCAACAGGGAGACTTCACAGCTCTTCTGTGCAGGACACCTTAGACCAACTGGAGCCTCTTTGCTGACAAGTGCAGAGAACCAGAGGCACAACCTCCGTAGGGCAGGCAGCCCTTAACAACTGACTTTCCGGCATGAGAGTATGAAGACTCAGCTCCCCTGCCTTGGACTGGGGTGACTTTGAACTAGAACATCCACCCCAGAGCTCCCCTGCAGGATTAGGGTGATGTTTCCTTCCTCGGATTTTGTCTCCATCAGACCCTTGTTTGGCTTCCTCCTCTTCCCCTTTCTGCTCCCCTCATCCCCATTTGTCCCCCCGGGAGTAAGCCCTTCCTTACTAAATCGCTTGCACATGAACCCTCAGCTCAGAATTCTGCTGAAACCAACCAAAGAGCACCAGCCTCCACTGTATCATCATTTCCTCTTCCTTCATATGAGGACAATAATGTTGCCTACATTGTAGGGTGATTGTGATGATGAAATGACTTCACATGTAAAAAGAGCTTAGAACAATCTCTGGCAACCACTATGTAAGTATTGGCTGAAAGTATCTCTCCTGATATTTAGAAAATGTAAATAAAAATGAAACCATCATCATGTTGTCTTTCAGCCAAGTTCTGTCTCTTGGTACAAGCACATATTGATTGAAACTTTGGAGGTACATATATATATATATATAACTCAATGCATCTCTCTGTTCTCCAAGATGCACACACAACTTATGACATACCTCTGGGATGAAGCAGAACCCCAGAAAGAAACCTAACCTAAGCTCAGAGCAGGGGGTGTGTTTATAGGTGGCAAAACCACCAGACCGTGGCATGGGACACACAGATACCCCAGACATCCTAATGAAGCATCACAATTGATTCAGCTGCAGCCCATCTGTCAAATAAACAAGCCATAGCTAAACTCCCATGGTCCATTTGTGTTTTCTACATTGACATGGCTTAAGCTTTCTGTCTTTCCTGCAAAAATAGGCATCTCTTTCCAAATTTCTCCATTGTTGTCAACAGCACCATCGTCTTTCTAATCCCTCAAGACTACAAGCTTAGGATAGTTTATTTCCAACTTTATCCTCCCAAACCAATCTATCATCATGTTTTGCTTGTTTTCTCACGAAGCCCAGCAGATCTTTTCCTTTCTGAAGCTGCCTCAGTAATTAATATAAGCACTAATACGCTGTGTTTGGGAATTCCCATTGTTGACTTATTCTCTTACCTTCTTGTCTCTTCTGTCTTCGAGTCATTGTCAATATAGCTGGTAGAATACTCTTTTAGATTTTTCGTTTCTTTCTATAACCAAAGTGCACGTGTAACCTGCTCAGATTATTTAAAATACAAGAATATGGAACAATATATGTGCTCGTTCTAAGTTCTTTACAGATATGATCAATCCTCTGAAAGTGAAAGTCACTCAGTCGTGTCTGACTCTTTGCAAGCCCATGGACTGTAGCCCGCTCCCAGGCTCCTCTGCCCATGGGGATTCTCCAGGCAAGGATACTGGAGTGGGTTGCCATGCCCTCTTCCAGAGGATCTTCCCAACTGAGGGACTGAGCCCAGGTTTCCTGCATTGCGGGCAGATTCTTTACCAACTGAGCCGCCAGGGAAGCCCAAGAGTAATGGAGTGGGTAGCCTGTCCCCTCTCCAGAGGATCTTCCCGACACAGGAATCAAACCAGAATCTCCTGAGTTTCAGGCAGATTCTTTACCATCTGAGCTACTCGGGAAGCCCCAGTCCTCTGAATAAGGTGCTATTACCCCAGTTTTACAAATAAGGAAGCTGAGAGATATAACTTGCCTGAGGTTGGTTATCAAGCTATGTCAGAGCAACGACTCAAAGCCGCAGCAGTCTGATTCCAGAATCCATGCACTTACTGTCAGGCACTTACTGACGATACTGCAAAACCAACCCCACCTCCCAATAATGCTGGCTGTTACCATCATCAACCTTTACCACTGCCTTCTCCCAAACCTTCAGTTATCATCTCTGAGTTGCTTTGTTTCACTCTGTAGGCAGAACAGGACAAGAAGTGTTCTGTGAATAGTGAGAAGATGGCTTGTTTGGAAGATTTAAGGAGGAAAGTCATAGGAAATAATGCTGGGGTTGGGGTAAGTGATATCTTGGTGAAGGATCAGGCTACAACTATAGGCTGATCTGCTCATAAATGTACACACTAGTGAATGTATCTATTGCTGACTCTCAAAATGTTAATCATCTCAGTTTCCCAGCTCCCACCTTGAAATCTCTTTCTTAGGGAGCTTGGCCAGAGGCTATTTTACAGTCCCACCAAGTGCTTTTCCCCAGAGACCAGGAATTAACCTCAGAAAGAGCCGATGAGTAACTCTCTTATACTCTTGGATTCCTCAAACCTCCAAGACTCTTCCTCAAATGTTGGAGCAGGGATTATCTCTCTTTGCTTGAGAGTATTACTTCCAAGTTTTGTTTGAAGGTAAATAAGAATATATGTATTTTTAACTGAAAGACTTTGAGGATTCAAGTAATATTTCCATTATTACCACACTGATGTATATTATTTAATGTTCAGAAGGCTTATCCAAATTCTTATTTACCTTCAAATGAACTAAATTTGACTGTGGTCATGAACCTTTAGCAATTTGCCAATCCTTGCCATAACTACCACTCACTCCAGTTCATTTTCAAAGTAATTGCTTAAGTGATCATTCACATCTTCCTTAGGAACACATTATTATTTGCTGAATCTTTTAACCAAAAGAGAATTACTAGGAGTGGTTTCACAAACAATATAATTAAATGTTAAAAATCAACAAAAATATGATACAAAAGTTTTGCAACATAACTATTAACTGAAGAAAATAAATGAAAGACTTCAAATGTACATGGTTCAGTCATCATCTGGAATGCCTTAATATAAAATACAAAAAACAGTACTACAGACTGCATGTTATTGTATTTCTTCAAACTAACTCAATTAAAGAGCCATATAGTGGGAGCAGATTGTGGTTATTTGGCTAGGGGAACATAAACTTTTAAATTACTGTTTTCATTTTGAACCCAAAGGGAGGTGACAAAGAAGGGTTGGACGTTAATCCCTTTAAAATTATCTCTTGAGGGAATACAGCAACAATTTTATTTCACTATAACTAAGACATGATTTCACTATGGCTCCCTAGCTGAATCAAACATGATGCGGGACAGACCCATTGGCAGTTGAGGAGTTGGTGGCATGAGGTCAAAGCATGAAGTGGGCAGAAGGTACTCAAAGTCAAATTCTCTTGGCCTAAATTATTACAGATTTTAAATATTCCTTACAATACTGTCTCAGGATCAGAGCAAGATGGTAGAGAGTTTGTCATCTTAAATAAAGTTCTGCTACTTCCTGAAATCTTAACTCTACCAATCAGCTATGGACCACATCACCGTAGATATCTCTCTTAAGTAATTCCTGGAGGGAGAGTATCTTTAACAAAAGATTAGTTCAGAGTGCCAAAACCCATTTTAAAACATCACTATTATATAAAGCTTTGTTGTTGTTTAGCCACTAAGTCTGACTCTTTTGCGACCCCAAGGACTATAGCCCGCCCCAGGTTCCTCTGTCCATGGATTTCCCAGGCAAGAATACTGGATTGCCATTTCCTTCTCTAGGGGATCTTCCAAATGGAAGGATCAAACTCACGCCTCCTGCACTGGCAGGCAGATTCTTTGCCACTGAGCCACCAGGGAAGCCCTTTCATAAAGCTTGCCATACATTAATTTGGGCATCCATAATCACTACCGAAGCATTAATTCACACCAAATCTCAGTTTTAAAATAGTGTAATTTACATTATTAAAATATAAAGAAATATAGAAAATTGTTTTAGTTGCTCAGTTGTGTCTGACTCTTTGAGACCCTATGGACTGTATCCTGCCAGGCTCCTCTGTCCATGGAATTCTCCAGGCAAAAAATATTGGAGTGGGTTGCCGTTCCCTTCTCCGAGGTATCTTCCCAACCCAGGGATTGAACCTGGGTCTTCCCACATTGTAGGCAGATGAGCCACCAGGGAAGCCTCAGTAACAGAAAATTAAGGGTAGTAAAATATTTGAAAGCAAGGTTAGTACATTAAAATATAATGTACAGTTGCCAGAAGTCAAAGCAAAGAGAAAAATGTCTTAATGTATAAAATTCATAGAATTCATAAGCATAAAAACGGAATACTTTTCCAGTGGATACCAGCCTTTCTTGGTATTAATATCTGAAAGTAATTTCTTCTGTAATTCCTTATAAAGGAGGTCTGGTCAAATTCACTTTTAGCCACAGAATCTTCCTTAACAGCGCAGTACATGTGCTCTTTCTTTTTACTGAGTTCTTAATGTATTCATTTGTCTTTTATTTCAAAATGTTGATTGAGTACCTAGCATTTGTGTCAGATGCTGGGGAATTTGTGTCAGGTGCTCAGTCCTTGAGCAGAACAGACAAAGTCATGCTATGGAATTTATAGTCTGGTGAGAGGTGAGATTTTTGAAAACCACATAAACAAACATATAATTATACTATATATCTATAATGTAGTATGTAAATATATATAGTTACAAACTATGATCAGTGCTATAAAGGAAATCTATGCAATACCATGAAAACAAGTGGCTTGATTTACCCTTAAAGGCCACTGAACACACGCCTGAGGAAATAAAGGAAGCGTGTGCCTGGAACTATAAACGGAATATTATCTCATTTAATACTACATTATGCTGGGGGGGGAGGATTTTTTTTCTCTATTGTTTAAGGGAGATAGAGTCTGGTCTTGTTTTCCAAATTGCCCGTGGAGATGCTGAGCCCTTCCGGGCGTCAGTCGAACCTGCTTCTTCTGTATCTTCCATCCTGCCTCCATGTCAGGAACACTGCAGGGCTCAAGAAACCCTCAGTTCCGTCAACGGCAACTGAAGACTAGAATGTAGCTTAATCCAGCCACCACCCAAAGTGTTCAGCAAGAAAAGACAGCTCCCTTTAGCCTCAGTGCTTAGCACTTTGGACTAACAAATGTTTTAATTGACAGGAAATTCAAATACATCTTCCAAGCATTTTATTATTATTACAAGTTTTTGGAGGGATTGGAGTTCCCCTGGAGAGACGTTTAAGCTGGAGAGCTGGAAAAACCCAGGCTTTGTTACAACCTGGGACTTTCTCTTCACATGCTGTTTTTCTTCTGCTCACGGTAACTGATATTTCAATATTCCCTCTGCAGCAAAGAACCAAGCAGCACCTGCAGACCTGTTCTCTTGTTCCTACCATAACAAATTGTTAATTATTCACAAATACTGCCAAATTGTTTTAACATGTCACTGAGGTCACTTGAGCGAGCCTCGACTTGTCTCATCCCCATCTCTCCGTTTTCCCTCTCCCCATCTTTCTTCCCTCCCTTTTTTTTTTCTTTCCCTTACATGAATCTCTCTCCCTGTCTAACCTACCACCTCCCCTTCTCAGGATGTAAAAATAATAAGACTTGATGGTGCTGCATTATGACACAAAGCCTCTGGAGATCAGCGATTATGGGCTTAGTGACCTCCCCCCTAGACTGGGGCTGGTCCTGCTTGGACATGCAGGAGATGGGGCTGGCCTCGAGTGGTCCCTGCAGGTTTGTAGGGATCTTTAAGGTACAAACAAGGAAAGAAGGGCTGGTGGAACAAAAGGGAATTGATGTTCCTNGGTGGAATTTAATCCTTGCTGCAGTAGCTAAGATCCTGCATGCCTTTTGCCAACAAACTGAAAACATAAAAAGGCTTCAAAAATGGCCCATATTAAAAAAAAATAGACATAAGGTGGAAAGAATTACATAAAACTTGATGGAGATGTGTATATTTTAGGGAATTATAAAGTTCTTTTATTTGGATGTTTTTTGAAAAGTAGGCAGGGAGTATAAAATCTTAAACAGATTGTTGATTGTAAAACATATATACATCTCAGAAGTTTGGGGAAATTTGACTGTTACTCAGTTTTGCCAAATTTAGCTATCTGAGGGAAGGGTCTGTTTATGTAAAAGCCTGCCTTATATTGGAATCTGCAGTATCTCTACCTTTTAACATTTTCTCAAGTAGTTAAAGTTAACCAACATTGGGTCATTCAATCCACTAATCAAGGAATCAGTATTACTATCAGAAACTTACATTTTTTGTTAGGAATAGTTCAGCACCTATTAGATCTGACCTCTGGATCTTTCCTCTTTAAGGCATTGACCAGTACTACTTGGAGGCATTTGACTATCTCCTAGGAGACTTGAATGAGACTTTGAGTTTCTATAAGCAAACAAACAAACAGTTTTCTCATTTGGAGCAATGCTGAAATTCCGAGAGGCTGCTAAGTGTGTGAGTGGATCAATAGCTGTTTCCACATGTCCAAAGTCCTTGGTCGCGAGAAGATACATGCTTCAACAGAAACTTGGCAGCGGAAGTTTTGGAACCGTCTATCTGGTGTCAGACAAGAAAGCCAAACAAGGAGAAGAATTGTAAGTAAAAAATATTTCATGCAAATCTTGAGTTGGCTGCTGTGTGTGTGCAACTCTTATGAAGTACTGTTTACTTTGCTCTTTGCATTAAAATAAGAATTTAGTAAGAGATAGAAAAGCTCCTTGAATGATGTCTTCAGAGGTTAAAGGCATTTCAGCTGATGAATATAACATAATGGGGTTCAGTTCAGTTCAGTCACTCAGTCGTGTCTGACTCTTTGCGACCCCATGAACCACAGCACGCCAGGTTTTCTTGTCCCTCACCAGCTACAGTTTACTGAAACTCATGTCCACTGAGTCGGTGGACATCTCATCCTCTGTCGTCCTCTTCTCCTCCTGCCTTCAATCTTTCCCAGCATCAGGGTCTTTTCCAAGNGCTTCATTCTTTGGGAGCTACATGCTGCCAATGGAAACATCAGCATCCTCTTCCCTCGGGCAAGTAAGTTATGAAATAGAAAGGAAAACAGCCCTCTCGACCTGCACTTAGATGCAACCTTGATCTGGGGCAGCCAGGAGCTGAGAGACTGGACCTGTATGTTGATGGTTTCTGGGCAAAGTTCACAATTCTGATGATGTGGATTTCTATCAACAGCATGGTAAGAAAAGGGACTGCATATAATCTGCGCTCTCTACGACCCTGATGACACGACTGTTACGGCCACCCTTGCCAATTTGGATTAAAACCATTAGAAGAAGCCTTAAATAAACCAAGGAGAGATGTCAAAATATCAGGGTGGTCAGATCTCTTCTGGCATGCTGTGCTGAATTTTGGAGACCACATTTTAATGACTATTTTAAAGTTGTGTCCCAAGGATAGCAATAAGATGGGAAAGATAGTGATAATTTATGGATCACAGCACACAGATGTACTGAATTAAGAGCTAAAAAACACTAACCAAGCATCATCCCATAAAATGTTCGCCACTACCCCATAGAAGGGCTAGTGGTCCCCATGTGACAGACAGAGACATAAGTACTAGAGAACTATCAAGTAGCGCTTCTAAAGTCCCAGCTAAAAA
The DNA here is from genome assembly GCA_006410875.1 of Neotragus pygmaeus. Lineage (NCBI taxonomy): Eukaryota > Metazoa > Chordata > Mammalia > Artiodactyla > Bovidae > Neotragus > Neotragus pygmaeus. The sequence continues at coordinate 190,891 of SJYV01013006.1, read as the reverse complement.
GCTATGAAGGTGAGTTACAACCTCAGGTCTGTTTCATTCCAAAGTCTTTCCCCTTTACAATTACAGAGATCTGAAGCATGACCTTTCAGAAGGGGCTGGACATGCTTGAGAAAGGCTAAAACGGAGAAGAACTGACAAAGACAGTTGTATTTGTTGTAAGAAAAATGCTTTTTTATATTTAGTTACAGACTTTGATTCTAGGATGGAAGCTTCTTAGAAATAGTTTTGACTTAAGTAGAAATTCTCTAACAGCCAGAGCTGACTTACAGAGAAACAAGTAGACTTGGGCATGTTCTGAAAGTTCCAGCATATTCAAGAACTGGCCCAAGCTTCTTCTGACAAGGAATGTGATAGAGAGATCCTTGCATCCGGTTATGGCCAGACCATAACTTTCAAGATCTCCTCAGTACCAAGATCATGCAGTCCTAAGTCAGCATTTGAATTGTGTGTTATCATGTCGTGCTACACACACAGAAGGCAAGTTCCTGCATACAGCAGTGTCTAAAGGAGGACTCCTCTGATCCTAAATGATAGGAGCCCCAACTCTAAGAGGCCTGAACAAGAAATAATAAAAACAGAATTAAATAAACCAGTGGGAACATACTGGCTCAAACCATTGACAAGAATGTGGCTATGGATGTGGCTAGAAATACCACTAGATCTAGGGTCACAAATAAGAGCTTCAAGATCTGACTTTCATGTTTTTATCCCTCAGCTCTGTCCCAACTCTCTTGAGTGACTCTTAGAACATCAAGATNCTGGCTCAAACCATTGACAAGAATGTGGCTATGGATGTGGCTAGAAATACCACTAGATCTAGGGTCACAAATAAGAGCTTCAAGATCTGACTTTCATGTTTTTATCCCTCAGCTCTGTCCCAACTCTCTTGAGTGACTCTTAGAACATCAAGATGGATTCTAGAATTTCTAGGGGGGCCTACATCTTTCTAGGTTCAAAACGAGTAGAAAAAAAGAAAAGCTGGGCTGACTCTCTTTGTCCCAACATTTCCAATGAGTTCTGTGAGTCACTTCGATAAAACTGGCTTCAGGACTTATGATGTTCAGAAAAATGAGAAGATCTGATTGACTTGGGCCAGGCCCTATGTTAAATTTCCAGGAAAACCACGCAGACAGAATTGGGAAAAGAGTAGCTTTTTAAACACATTCAATGAATATTATTTTATTTTAAAAAAATTAAACAATGCCATTTGCAGCAACCAAGTTGGACCTAGAGATTGTCATACTAAGCGAAGTAAGTCAGAAAGACAAGCTTCATATGATATCATTTATATGTGGAATCTAAAAAATGATAGAAATGAACTTATTTTTAAAACAGAAGTGGACTGTTATAAATAGAGTGGTTATTAAAGGGAAAAGGTTGTTGTTTAGTTGCTAAGTCGTATCCAACTCTTTTGCAACCCCATGGACTGTAGCCTGCCAGGTTCCTCTCTCCATGGGATTTTTCAGGCAAGAATACTGGACTGGATTGCCATTTCCTTCTGCAGGGGATCTTCCAGACTGAACCCACATCTCCTGGATTGCCAGGCATATTCTTTACCACTGAGCCACCAGTGAAGCTCCAAAGGGGAAAGTAGAGGGAGGGATAAATTGAAAATTTGGGATTAACAGACATATACTTCTGTATATAAAATAGACAAACAAGGACCTACTGGATAACACAGGGAACAATACTCAATATCCTGCAATAACCTATAATGGAAAAGAGTCTTAAATATGTGTGTTCAGTTCAGTTGCTCAGTCGTGTCCGACTCTTTGCCACACCATGGACTGCCACACACCAGGCCTCCTGTTCACCGCCAACTCCCAGAGTTTACTCAGACTCCCGTCCATCGAGTTGGTGATGCCATCCAATGATCTCATCCTCTGTCATCCCCTTCTCCTCCTGCCTTCAATCTTTATANACTGAACTGAACTGATGTGAATAGGGCACTCTGCTGAGCACCAGTGAGCATGCTATAGATGACTAAAAAATTTAAAGCTGTTGTATACAACAACTAAAGACAAGGATGGTTCATTTGTACTGAAAGACATTTAGGAAGCAGGCTGTAGTCATCATTCTGCCTCAGTGTAGGGAATCTTATTTTTCTACTGTTTTGAAATCTGGGGACCTTCTCGCTGGTTCTTAGACAAGGCAGTTTTACTGTCCAGCCCCCACCTTCTGGGGGAAGTTTGACAGCGTCTGGAAACATCTTTCGTTGTCACAAGCAGAGGAATGCTCCTGGCATCTAGTGGGAGGAGGCCAGCGTGCTGCTAAACTTCCTATGATATACAGGATAAGTCCTGAAAACAAAAAATATCCAGCCCTAAATGCCAGGAGCACTGGGTTGAGAAACTCTCTTGTAGTGGAAAACACACAAACATGCATGTTCTCCATCACAGGTAAAACTCTATGCACTCTAATAACTGATGGCACTATAGCATAGCTCTAAACTGGGAGAGGCATGCCACATTCAAGTTGGAACAAAGGGTGGTGAACCAGGCCTGGGTTTTGCTTCGTGCGGAGGCACTGCTAGTAATTGCTCACAGGTGGTTGGTCACCTACTCTCTCATTCCAATGAAACCATCCCCCGCTGGAATGCACGCCACATTACCTTCTAGCTTCCAGACTGATCACCCAACAATCAGTAACTAAAAGTCACTAGGAATTCATACCTGCTGGAAACTTGCCAGACAACTAATGAATTGCACAGGCTTGCTGTCAAACACACGTCTTTAATTGGTCAGGAGGCCTAACTTCATTTCAAAACTATTTGCTTGCCTCTCGGATGGGTGTTCCAGATGTCAAGGACAGAATCCTGTTGATGATCCAGGAATCATGCCAAAAATATTTGCTGGCAGCACTCCAAGGAATTGACTTCACACTCTTTGCAGTGGGCTAGAGTCGGCCAGTGGTCGTATAAGCATTCTTATTGAATTTGTGCTGCACAGCCAGACCTCACAGTCCAGAAACTTCATCAGCTTACAATGGAACTCTGGCTATACTATTACTTTAGCAAGTCTGAAACAGACTGGCAGAGTGAAGGATGGAACATGAAAAAAAAAAAGACTGAAGTTATGTTATTTCAAACCAACATCCCCTCCTTCTGCCTTTCTGCCTCATTCTGAATTTTCAAAATCCTGCCATAATAAACTAATCCGTAAGTAGGCAAAGATCATCACTTTAGACCAAACTGGGGTTTAGTCAGAACCCCCAACACAATCATTTAATTATTCAGTTTTGTCAACAGTTCAGTTGCTCAGTCATGTCCGACTCTTTGTGACCCCATGGACTGCAGCATGCCACGTTTCCCTGTCCATCACCAACTCCTGGAACTTGCTTAAACTCAACAAAGAAACAAATCAACTGTTTGACTAATTTAGCATTGATTTTACTTAAATCAGTAGTTCTCAATCTTGACTTACACTGGGACTACTTATGGAGCTTTTGTAAGTCCTAACACCCAAACCACTCCCTAAGAATCTGCTTCTGCCACTGCTTCCGCTGCTGCTGCTAAGTTTCTTCAGTCGTGTTCGACTCTTTGTGACCACATAGACAGCAGCCCACCAGACCCCTGTCCCTGGGATTCTCCAGGCAAGAACACTGGAGTGGATTGCATAAAAGTGAAAAGTGAAAGAGAAGTCGCTCAGTCGTGTCTGACTCTTCTTGACCCCATGGACTGCAGCCCACCAGGCTGCTCCATCCCTGGGATTTTCCAGGCAAGAGTACTGGAGTGGGGTGCCATTGCCTTCTCCGCCCTAAGAATCTATGGAGGTGGAAATCAGGTATTTTTAAAGCTCTTCTGGTGATTCTAAAGTACTTCTACCTACATGTGCGTACTTCCCACTTTGTGATCTGATTATCAGGAATGACTTAGGAGGCATAGACTAGCAGCATAACCTGGGCCTTACTACTAACAAAGGAAAAAGGAAAGGAAGAAGGAAGAGGGGGAGGAAGGGGGGGAGGAAATTCATTTCAGAGCATTGCCATAGGTTCATTATACTTGGAATGTGGGTGTCATGTAAACATAACTTCGTCTCATTGACAAGAAAAAAGTAGCCATTCAATTCTCGTGTGCAGCAGTAATTCTGAAACATCAAAATGTTTTCCTACAGTTTATGCAACTGGAAAAGAAAATCATAAACATTTCAGACCAGATAGTATGGCCAACCCTGAGAATAGATCATTTTCTGGTATTACTACTTGTTTGCCCATGTTAATAAAAATATTCAGTGACAGGCAACTGCGTGGTGGTATGAGATGTGGAGGGACTTCTCAATCTCATTCTAGTCAATTTAGGGGAGAACAGATGGCTTCTATGTGTTTGTATTAGCCTTAACAAGAGACCGCAGCTCTCTTATGGATTCTTGGGTTCTCTTGAGTCATTAAAGCCAAGAGATGCCACCCACCTCCTAGAGCTTGCTATGCTAAGCTAAGTCACTTCAGTCATGTCCGACTCTGTGCGATCCCAGAGATGGCAGCCCACCAGGCTCCCCTGTCCCTGGGAGTCTCCAGGCAAGAACACTGGAGTGGGTTGCCATTTCCTTCTCCAATGCATGAAAGTGAAAAGGGAAAGTGAAGTGGCTGTCGTATCTGACTCTTAGCTACCCCATGGACCGCAGCCTACCAGGCTCCTCCATCCTTAGGATTTTCCAGGCAAGAGTACTGGAGTGGGGTGCCATTGCCTTCTCCTTCCTAGAGCTTAGATTTTCCTAAAACCATGGNTGTCGTATCTGACTCTTAGCTACCCCATGGACCGCAGCCTACCAGGCTCCTCCATCCTTAGGATTTTCCAGGCAAGAGTACTGGAGTGGGGTGCCATTGCCTTCTCCTTCCTAGAGCTTAGATTTTCCTAAAACCATGGGAAATAAAGACACAGGATGAACACTCTTCCTCCCTGATACTGGAGAGTTCTCTGGCAATTAGCCTCTCTGCAGGATTGAAAACTCCCCTTGAAAACTTCATAAATTCCTGCTTGAGAGTTATGTTTTTCCAAGCCTAGGTTGCTAGTACAAGCTGTTTCCTGAAATAAATGACCAGCTGGAGAGAATACATGTTTGGAGTCTGCATCTATGCTGGCTGTGTATCCATCTCAGGTGGAGATCCCTTTTCCTGGGAGTTGTATGCTTCTCACAGCACCTGATAGCTCGTCATGAAAGGATGTGGCAAAATTACGTCCTGTCACTCCCAGTGGAGACGGGAATGTTTGGTACCATTTCTGGCAATGAGGAGAGGTGGGTTGCAGAGCAAATGCAGAGAAGATGTAGGGCAGCAGGCCTTGGCTGTACACTCAACTTTACCTCAAAACAGGGAATAAATAGGCACCAAGATGAATGGAAAGATTGAAAGGAGATATTCAATGCATCTGTTTAATTGTACCCCATTAGCCATCTATGGTGCTTCTAATATACTATGAAGTATTAATTTTTTAAAGTACTTATTTATTTGGCTGCACCAGATCTTAGTCATAGCATACAGGATCTTCTTTAGCTGTGGCATGAAAACTCTTATTTGCGGCATATAGGATCTAGTTCCTGACTGAACCTGGGCCACCTGCATTAGGAGTAAAGAGCCTTAGCCACTAGATCGCTAGGGAAGTCCCTGAACTAATATTTTTATAAATTCTGAGTTTCTTATGAATAGCATCATTACATTAATTATTTCTTCATGTGTTAAAAATGTTAATGTATTAAACGTAAACATTTATAATATGTTACAATTTAAAAAACACATGTTGTGATATGTCTATCTTTTTTAAATGAGCCCCAAAGTATGGAAGTGGTCAAGGTCTCTCTCAAATTCTGAGCAGCCAGGGTAAAGGGGTGTGCCTCAGGAGACAGTCAGGGGAGCCCTTCCAGCGGGAGCGAGGTGCTCCATGGGGCTCTGTCCTCTGAAGCTCAGCTGGGGCTGGGGGTGGCAGCCCTTTGATCTCCCATGTGCTGACAGAGCCACATTTAGCCCTCCCTCAAGCTGGCATAAAGGAGAGACTGGATCCCCTTTGAATGGTTCCTGCTCAACAGAATGCACACAGATGCTGAAGGAGGAGGTGCCCCCAGCACAGAGGGCTGCCAGGTTAAATCTCTGTTGGTGGGCTGATGTTTCACACCTTGCCTGGTGAGCAAGCGGGGGCTGAGTTCAAAAGACCCCCAAGAAGGACAGTTAGCCCCACTGGTGAGTACTCCAGTGCCATATGCTGAGAAGCTAGATGGGCCCTAGACCTTGAAGACTTTTAAACTTATGTTTATCGATTTTCTCAGATGATGAAAATTCTTCTCAATACCCCAGCACCATGGTTAGAGGTGCTATTGCTGACAGGAATGGGGGAATACATGATTAGGCCAAATAATAATGAAAAAAAAATAGCCACTTCTGAACTAGCTGTAATAACAGAGCCAAGGATGCTATTGTAGTTTTCTACTCTAAGTAGAAATTTTCAAGTTCTAAGTTTGTAATTACCGCAAACTTAGTGGCTTAAAACAACATTCACTTAATATCTTATAGTCCTAAAGGTCAGAATTCCAAAATAGGTCTCCCTAAGCTAAAATAGAAGTGTCAGCAGGATTTCACCCCTGATGAGGTTCTCCTAGGGGAGAACCTATTTTCTTGTCTTTCCCAGTTTCTAGACACACATTCCTTGGCTTGTGGACCCTTCCTCCGTTTTCAAAGCCAACAACCTTAAGATGAGTCCTGCCCACACAGCATCTCTCTGGTTCTGGCTTCTGATTCCCTCTTCTACATTTACCTTGTGATTACATCAGGCCCACCCAGATAACTCAAGTTAATTTCTCCATTTTATTTTTAAACTTTTTTCTTTATTTTTCCTAGTTTTATCGAGATGCAATTAACATATAAAATGGTATTAGCTTAAGTTGTACAGCATATATATACACTGAGAAATGATCCTGATAACTTTAGTTTACATCCATCATCTCACAGTTACAATTTTTTTTCCATGTGTTGAGAATTTCGAACATCTATTCTCTTATCTATACATTTATATTATATGAAAATACCATAATCTCCCTATTTTAAAGACAGATGATTAGCAAGCTTAATTCCATCTGTAATCTTAACTCCCACCTTCCTCCCAACATGTAACCTAGCATCTTCACAGGTCTCAAGGACTGGAAGGTAGACATCTTTGGGAGGTCATTATTCTGCCTCTCTCATATGACATGTATACACTACAACTGGAGATCAAACAGTCTTTGATTAACAGACATTTACTGAACACTAATTTGTACCAGGCATGTAAACAGACACAAACAGAGAAGGCAGTGAAAGAAGTAACAGGATGGAGGTCTCTGCAAAGAGAAAGAAATGGCTCTTTGACTCGGCGGGACAGGGAAGCCCTCACATGGAACAAGGTCTTTATCCAAGAATGTCACTTACTTCCACCACATTCCTGACAATCAGGTCAGAGCTGCAAAAGTAAGTAGACAAATGGGCTAGTGGATCATCGTCATCATTACTAGTGTTTAATGGAGCACTTACTGAGTACCAGGTACTCTCCTAAGATACTTTACTTACACCAACTCATTGAATCCTCACAGTGATCCAGTGAGGTAAATGCTAGTCTCTCCATTTAGTAGAGAAGGGAGGAAACTGAGCCCCAAAGTAACTTGCCCAGGTTCACAGACCTAGAAAATACTCTTTCTCTTCCCCCTTCTGCTGACTGTGTCTGTCATTGACTTGGCAAAAAGACCGGCAGAAAATGGTAATAATAGTAATAATAGTCACAGCAACTGTTTATTGAGTGTTTTCTCTTTTCCAGGTACTTTTCTATGTGTACTATATACATTATCCGACTTAATCCCGGTAACACTCCTAAGATATAATTATTATATCCACTGTACTAATAAATACATAGCAACTCAAAGACATCAACTTGACCATAGTTACCTAATCAGAAAATAATGTTCTACCTGCTGTATAACGTAGGGAGCTCAGCTCGGTGCTCTGTGGAGACCTAGAGAGGTGGGATGGGGGGATGAGAGGGAGGTCCAAAAGGAGCAACATAGATGTATACATATAGCTAATCCACTTTGCTGTTCAGCAGAAACTAACACAACATTGTAAAGCAACTACACTCAAATAAATAAAAATATTTTTTAAAGTTGTATGCCTACATTTATATTAATTACTGTGTAAGATATGGAAAGAGGAAATCATGTTGTGAGAGCAGGGTTAAGGCTAGAATTGGTGTAATAATAAATATATACATTGATAAAAGAAAGTGATGTTCCAGTTTGTCTAGTGTCAAACCCTGTGTTGGGAAGAGAAAAACAAGAAGATAAAGCATGGTGCAAGGCAGTGGTTCTCAAAGTTCAGTGTGCATGAGAATCAGCTGGAAGACTGGTTAAAATCTAGATGCTTCTGACTCCGTGAGAGCCTAGTGAGATCTAAAGCTCTGAGCCATGGTTGTGGCAGAAGGAAACCACAGCTCCCTCATTCTTTCAGCACGTCACCTATGTGGAACTTTGACCTTTCCCATCAACAATCATGTGAAATATTTCACCATAGAATCTGATGTGATCATGAAATCAGGCCTCCCAGAAACCTGGGAAGCAGTTTCATCCTAGGAGAGCCTTACTGAAACCAATGCTTCTTCTCTCAGATTTTCTGGTAATAACAGTGGGGATGATAAGTCTTCAAAAACCTGGTGGGTTTGTGAGGACTGAGAAAAGAGCTTGGAGACATGAGGATTTAATAAACATATTTTTGTTCTTTAAAGGGTAAGTATTGTCTCATTTCAAACATTTTTCTCTCATTCATGTCCTTGAAACAAAACCAGTACCAGGGTCTTTTAGATCTGGTGAAAGACTAGCTTCATTTTTTCCCAGAAGGAGTCCACCCCTCTGCCATTCTCCTCATCCCTAAGCCAGCATTAATCACTGACCATAATCCTCAGCTCGCACTCTCAGACATGCCTGGGAGATTTCTCTTTTAAGATGCTAAAATCACCAGGAAGAGCCATAGACTCCAAGAAATTTTTTAGTTGTTTCGATTTAACAACAAAACTGACTTACTGAACATTTTCAATATTATCTCCTTTGGATGCAAAATATATTCCCAGCAGTACTCTTGCCTGGAAAATCCCATGGATGGAGGAGCCTGGTAGGCTCTAGTCCATGGGATCGCAGAGAGTCAGACATGACGGAGCGACTTCACTTCACTCACTTAGGAGAGTCAATCTGATAAAACAAAATGAGAAGCCAATGTCATGATTCATTAAAGGGGTAATTCTTGGAGAAGTACTATCCAGGCCCTGGAGTAAGGGCTGATAAATACTGGGCAAGCACGGCAATGAACATCAGGGAAGCCTGGTGTCTGTTATGCAAGCCTGTGAGAAAATTGGAGCTTAAAAAAATGGTAAGTCTGTCTCTATTTCTTAAACATTGCAGTCTTGTGCTTGCACGCACACATACACGCATGCACACACTTTAAGAAAGGCACTCAGAATTTACTTTGATCATACATGGTAAGCCATGATAACATGGAAACGACTGCCACAAAGGAAGATGTTTCTTCCACTCCACATGGGCCATCAGGGTTGGTAAGGAGGCAGAAGAAATGAGAGGAAAACATGGGCAGTGGCCTTTGTTGTGGTTTCTGTGGGAAGGAACAAGTGAGAAGGGGTAATCTGAGGTTCTAGAGCATAGGGGTTGTCCCTGTGCCTTGTCCCTAGCAAGGTACTTGAAATGACCGAGAAGGGCAGATAGTGGCCCAGAATGTGAGAATCCAGTAGTGAAGGTATTCAGGGGGGAGAGTGTACTTTGCAATGATTGGTTTGCATTTAAAGGCACGTTCCTGGGCAAGTGGGTGCCCTCTCTAGGAATGAGCTAATCCTGAGAGGGTAGTCCCTCCAGGGCCAGCAAGCCCCCAAGATGTCAAATCATCAGAATACAGAAAATAGGAACACATGATTTATATACACAGAAGTACATACACACAGAGCTGGGAAATTCTACAGCGCAATACCATACCTCAGGCAGCTGTTTGGTTTCAGAGTTGGTTTGGGTTTCCTCCCTGGACCCTTTGCTAGCCGTAGATGCTTTTTCTCCCCTTGCAGGTGACTGGCTTGGTAGTGAATGTCACTGCCCTGTCTGTGCCATCACATGTTTTTATCACCAGTGTAGTGGTGGGAGGGTAGGGGTTGGGGTCTTAGTTCTGCAGGGTCTTCTAGGGGCTGCCCTATCACTGAAAGAAAGGTGAGACCTCAATTTGGTGTAAGTCTGATGGAAAGAAGAAAGGTCTCATCAGAGAATGTTGATTATAGCAACTCATATCATCCACACAAAAAGTTTCAAGGATTTTGGCAAAAGTGTATTCTTTTAATAGCCTCAATAGGCAAATAAGGGACATATGCAAGCCTTGGTCTTTGTTTTCCAGCACTCACCTCCTTGCCCCTTTCTGTACCACACTCAGTTGACCCCTTCTCCCATCAATACCACCATCAAGGTGGGCATGTGACCCCGCTAGGCCAATCCTAGTTTCCATCTTCCCAACCACCAGGACCTTCACCCACACTGGAACAAGCCCAGCCCTTCTCTGGGATTTCTCTGCTGGTGTCTTCTAGGTTCACAGAGCCAGAATAAAAGAAAGGCTTTTTAAAAATCTAGAGTAATAACTAATATGTGCTGAGCGATTATGAGGTTTTCCTGCTTTCTGTGAGCTGTCATGTCTGACTCTTAATGACCCCATGGACTGTAGCCTGCCAGGCTCCTCTGTCCATGGGATTTCCTAGGCAAGAGTACTGGAGTGCACTGCCATTTCCTCCTCCAGGGGATCTTCCCAGCTCAAAGATCCAACCCGAGTCTTCTGCATTGACAGGCGGGTTCTTTATTACTGAGCCACCTGGGAAGTCCTTATTAGGTGCTGCTGCTGCTGCTGCTGCTAAGTCGCTTCAGTCATGTCCAATTCTGTGCGACCCCACAGATGGCAGCCCACCAGGCTCCCCCGTCCCTGGGATTCCCCCAAGCAAGAACACTGGAGTGGGTTGCCAGTTCCTTCTCCAATGCAGGAAAGTGAAACCTGAAAGTGAAGTCTCTCCGTTGTGTCTGACCTTTCACGGCCCCATAGACTGCAGCCTACCAGGCTCCTCTGTCCATGGGATTTTCCAGGCAAGAGTACTGGAGTGGGGTGCCATAGCCTTCTCTGTATTAGGTGCTAGATGTACTCAAAGTACTCTACATAGGTTATTTGTTTTGGCTTTATCATCACAACCACCCTATAAAGATAAATACTGCTATTATTCTTAGTATAAAAAGAGGAAATTGAGGCACAAGGTATTTAAGGAATTTGCTCAAGGTCACAACCTTGTGAGTGGCTGAGCCAGGATGCTGCTTGAGGCAATCTGACTCCTGAACTCCTCTGAATAATTATTGTCTACTTTCTCTGGAATTGCTGGCAGCTGTGTTGCCCACTGATTGAGGGAAACTGATATACAGTAGAAGAGAAAACAAAATTGTTTCCCATTAAGAATTGTTTTCAGTTGCATATAATAGAAAACCCAAATGCCGGATGCTTAAATAGGGGGTTGGTTATTTTTCTCTCATACAATATGAAGTGCAGAAGTAGGCAGTCTGTACTGGAATGTCAGATTTTCTATGTCATCAGGGATGCAGTCTCTTTCTTCTTTTCCATTCTTGGTGAATGGTTTCTATCATCAAGTTTGCCTCATCATCCAAGATGGCTGCTGGAGCACCAGCCAGGAAATAGGCAGGAAATAGGAAGCATGGGGGACGAGGGCAAATGGTGGTTCTATCAACAGAGCCAACTCTTAAAGCCCCATCTGAAAACTTGCTTATATCTCACTGGGCACTCTGGACTGAAGGGAACTGGGAATACAGTCTTCATAGTGATATTTCCAAGAAAAGAAGATAGAAGAGCCAGCAGTTTTCAGTGTCTGCCACAAACACAGATATGTTCTAACAGGATACTAATGACCAAGCAAGATTTGCAAATATGAGCAAACCTGGACATTTTCATGTCCAGCTCACTAGCTTATATTTGCAAGACTGGGAAAAGATTTTACTCGTCTCTTCACCACACAAAGAGCTCACCTCCTAAAAGCAGCAGCCAGTGTTGAATTTGGCAGCCTTTGAAGCCCAGGAAAAGCTGGCAAAATTGAACAGAATCCACCAGCATCTCTGCGTTATCTTGGGGCTTGTAGAAAGACTCATGCAAGAGAACTAGCTTGTTAGAAATGATATATGCAGCAGGACAATGCCAGTTTTCTTCAGTGACTGCCAGAGTGACTGCATATCCAACCCACCAAGGACTTAGACCACCAAATCCATTCCACAAGAACCCCATAATGCAGTTATCAAAAAGCCCCCAGAGCAAATGAGAATGCTTTGTTCACAAAGTCCAACAGCCCTTGTAAACAGGCCCTGAAGCTGGATTTCTCTGTAAACCTATGAGAGCAATGAATTTATATTATTTCATATATCATATAAAAATGGACAGCGCTGTGACATTTATGAGACCCTTTCTCTCCCGTGTTATTCTTTCATCGATATATATTCATACAAATATCGTTAGTTAGACCTGACTCATTCTTGAGGAAATATATCAAGAACACAAGAGGGAGGGCATTGCTGATAATTGACCCTACATGTCTCTCTGTCGTTAGAAGATGGAAGAAGCCACTGATTCTTCACAGGTGTGCACACACCCTATGCGCACGTTCACATGGTCTTTAAGCAGCCCTCGCCTGACCCTTCACACCTCATGGGTTTTGCTTATTTGCTTGTTCATGTTGGCTTCTATGACTTTGCATGGGTTTTTCCCTCTGCTTAAAAGCACTATTCTCTACCTACTTGTCCTTCAAAACTCCACTTAGAACTCACCCTTTCTGATAATTCTAAATTCCCCAGGATTCTCAAAAGAAATTCATTACCAATGAGAACATACTGTATAGAACAGGAAACTAAACTTAATATTTTATAATAACCTGTAAGGGAAAAGAATCTGAAAACAATCCAGATTCAGTTTTTATATATATATCAGTTACACACACACACACACACACACACACACACACACACACACAGGGGCTTCCCCGGTGCCTCAGCAGTAATGAATTTGCTTTCAGTACGGGGAGACCCAGGAAACATGGGACATGGGTTTGATCTCTGGGTCAAGAAGAGCCCGTGGAGAAGAAAATGGCAACCCACTCCAGTATTCTTGCCTGGAAAATCCCATGGACAGAGCAGCCTTGCGGGCTATAATCCATGGGGTTGCANTCCTCTTTGAAAAACTCGGGTCAAGAGAGGCAGAGATCATCACCCCTAACTGCCCTCCCACTCAGCTCCCTCCCCCCAACCTTTGGAAGAAAAAGGAGACTTTTGACCATTGAATAGAACCAGTGTATGCACTTTCATTCACTCAACAAATACCAGTCAATGAATAGCTAATGATGAATTGGACTACGTCCCTTCTCCCAAAGAACTCACAGTCTAGAGAGAAAGACACATCCACAAGGAGTTAAGATTTTATCCCCAGGGATAATGGAGAGCTATTGAAGAGATAATCATGTGTGAATAGAGTGTAGAGAATGGATTGGAGGCAGAGCAAAGTGATGGCCATGCCTGCAAGAGATATTTGCAGTCTGATGGAAGGGGTGGCAGTGGACAGTAATGGAAGGAGAGGTGGGTGGCAGAACTGCATAGATGAAACGTAAAGGAGAGGAATCTTAGCATTTTTTATGAGATAAGAATACAACAGAAGGAGCCTGTTGTGGAAGCTAGAAAGAAGAGTTGTCATTCAGGCGCTCACTCATGTTTGACTCTTTGCGACCCCATGGACTGGTACACACCAGACTTCTCTGTCCATCACTATCTTCCAAAGTTTGCTCAAACTCAGGTGCATTGAGTCGGTGATGCCATCCAACCATCTCATCCTCTGCCAGCCTCTTCTCCTCCTGCCCTTAATCTTTCCCAGCATCAGGGTCTTTTCCAATGAGTCTGTTGTTCTCATCAGGTGGCCAAAGTATCAGAGCTTCAGCTTCAGCATCAGTCCTTCCGATTAATATTCAGGGTTGATTCTCTTCTCCTTGTTGTCCAAGGGACTCTCAAGAGTGGATAAGTTCAGTTATGGACCCTGAGTTTGTGATCCTCTGGGATCTCCAAATAGAGATGTGCAGCAGGCAAACGGATGTGCATTTCCTAACACAGCAAAGAGATGTGGGCTATGGGCCAGACTTGAGAGGAAGAGCAGAGGTAGAAGAGATCTCATGAGATTATCCAAGAAGGAGACATAGATCTGTGGCTTCAGTGCCTATTAGCTGTGACCTGGGATCTCTATTTTCTAGTCTTTAAAATGGAAATAATAATCCTACCCAAGTCACTAGGTTATTGTGAGAATTAAACGCAGGTAGAGTGCCTAAATGGAGAAAACAATGGCACCCCACTCCAGTACTCTTGCATGGAAAATTCCATGGATGGAGGAGCCTGGTGGGCTGCAGTCCATGGGGTCACTAAGAGTTGGACATGACTCAGCCACTTCATTTTCACTTTTCACTTTCATGCATTGGAGAAGGAAATGGTAACCCACTCCAGTGTTCTTGCCTGGAGAATCCCAGGGACGGGAGAGCCTGGTGGGCTGCCATCTATGGGGTTGCACAGAGTTGGACACAACTGAAGCGACTTAGCAGCAGCAGCAGCAGCAACAGCAGAGTGCCTAAAACAGTGCCTGGCACATAGTAAATGCACAATAAATGCTCAGTATTGTTATTTACCTTACTATTTCTAGATGTTCCTAGAAGGAGGATAGTATGCTCAAACTTGTCTCAGTCTCACATAGTCATTCATCCAAAGAAAATATCACAAATATGGAGTTAATTAAGAAAAGGTGACTGGGAGTATGTCAGAGTCAACTTTGAAGAGCTAGAATTGGAACTCTAGCGCCTGCAATCTGGCTGGTGACATCTTGCAGAAGCTAAGACATCAATACATTATGAAAAGACCCAGAGCACTACTTAGAGTCCAGTTAGCTCTGACCAGTCACATTCTAATGACCTGGGTGCAAATGAGTTGAAAACACATGGACTCGATTTCCTGTCCAATACACATGGGTTTCAAAATTAAGGGGAAGGAGCACACGCCAAAATGCAATTCATAATAATCAGTGTAATAATGAATGGTTCATTGAGCCGGAAACATCAATGGATCATCTGTGATGCTCATTAGACCCACGAGGCAGCAGGTTGAAATACTCAGGAAACAGAAAGAGATCAAAGAGGCTCGATCCCATCAGTTCTTAAAGTTGAAATATGACTAGATTTGAGAAGAAAAAGAAAGATGGTTCTTCAGTCTGGTCAGGAATATGGCGTTAAGAAAGAGACAAAAGGATAGGTTGAAAGGTGACTACTTGCAGCTCTGGACTGAGTGCTGGAGTGCACCTTGGGAGGGAGGTGGGATCCTGTTCCAATTCCTCCCTGGTTAGCTGCGGAATTTGGGATGGGTTCTTTCACCTGCTTGAGCGTTTCTTCACCTGGAAAGTGAGGCTTCTGGATAAATTATTCGCTAAGTTCTCCTGGCATGGTGAACATCAGAAAGCATTTTTAAGCAGAAAATAGGGACTTGAATCCTCTTGGTGTCCAGTAAGAAAATATCATTCCAAACTATTATAGAAACAACATGTCAGGCACTTGAAGACTTGGAAGAAAAGAATGCTCGAGAAGAGAATACTTTCCTGATCGTAGCAGATCTCTGCTTTTGCCAGTTGAATGCCTCATTGAGGAAGGCTGAAAAACATATCCAGATGGGAATGTTTTAATAAGGCAGTTTTGGCTCAATCTCCTGCTGCTGCAGTCAATAGCAGTTTTTGCTAATGAGCTTTGACAGGATTAGAAATATTAAAGTAAATTAGACATGTGGCAAATACACATTTTGATTGAATTACAAATGTCTGGATTAAAAAAAAAAATTCACCTAAAGCCAAATATCCTAATCAGAGAACTTGTTTCTGGGATAACCACAATAAATCTAAATAACAATAATTATTATTATCAAACTTTTATTGTTTAGCCTTTTATTAGCTAAATTGTACAAATTTACCATTAAGATTTAGAGCAATAGTTTCTGAGCTCTGTCAATTGCTAGATTGCTCCTGGGGTTGCTTGCTTCATGTTTGCTGCATTGAACAGTCACTGACAGCAGGAAAGGAGGAAGGAGTTTTTTACATACTTCCTTTTTCTCTAGTACTATCTTATTTCCCTCATAGTGTATATTTTTCCTCTGGATCAATGGTAATTTACCACGGGTGCTGCTGTACCTAATTATGAAGATTTTTCCATCTTATATAATTTTGAGATGAAAAGGCTGGCCTTCTGCTTTTAATCCATTCATTAAAGCTCTTTAAAAAGGTCTTTGTCTTCCAAGAAGCATAACCCAAATGAAGGTTAAATCACTCAAAATTAAATGATTCCTTTCAGATTATTTTGTTTATTGTTAGGAATGCTAGTACACCAAATGCTTCCACAAAGACTCTGATTATTAATAAAGCTGAGCTTTATTATTCATACTTGTGTATTATTTTAAGTTTTATAAGCATTTATTGGCTAAAAAAGGATATAAACTTCTTCCAAAAAGTCGTCTAGCTAATACATTCTTTAAATGTTCATACAATGAATCAATTTATCTATTTAACTGTTTGAATACTTTTTTTGTCTTTATATGTAAAGTTAACAACTTTTATAATAATTAGTAATACATTGTACTCTTAAAATTAGTAAGTGTGCACCTACTTAAATAATAGAATTTCAACATCAGTTCAGTTCAGTTCATTCGCTCAGTCGTGTCCAGCTCTTTGTGACCCCATGGACTGCAGCACACCAGGCTTCCCTGTCCATCACCAACTCCCAGAGTTTACCCAAACTCATGTCCATTGAGTCAGTGATGCCATCCAACCATCTCATCCTCTATTGTCCCTTTCTCCTCTGCCTTCAATCTTTCCCAGCATCAGGGTCTTTTCAAATGAGTGAGCTCTTTGCATCTGGTGGCCAAAGTATTGGAGTTTCAGTTCAACATCAGTCCTTCCATGAATATTCAGGACTGATTTCCTTTAGGATGGACTGGTGGGATCTCCTTGCAGTCCAAGGGACTCTCAAGAGTCTTCTCCAACTCCACCGTTCAAAAGCACAGTTCTTTGGTGCTCAGCTTTCTTTATAGTCCAACTGTCACATCCATACAAGACTACTGGAAATTTTGAACATATAACACTCATAAAGAGATTTTTAATCCAAGTTACATCAGTGAAGCTTATCTGCATTTAAAAGTGAGTATTCAAATATTAATAAATTTGATTGACATGCTTTGTTCATATTGTAGACTTTGTTACAATGATTAGAGACCATAGATGTGACTGGAACTTACCCTGTCACACAATCATTGGGCACACTTAAGTTCAGAAAGGTCAGAAATGATACCAAAGAAGGATTTTGCTGTTCAGTCTTCCAATGGTGGGACACAAATGTCTAAGTTAAGGGGCAAGTTTTGGCCAAAGTCAACCTGCAATGCATTTCTGCAATGTCCACAAGCTTCCCTCCAAAGCCTCTTCAAGAAAATTCTTTGCTCAATCTACTTCTGGGCCTTAATTTCACTATTCAAGGCTACAGCTGGGCATTTTTAAAAATGAAGAGCTTACATTTGTTTACAAGAGAGAGGCATGGACCTAGGTCTGGAAGGTGAGAGAGATCAGCTGAGGCTGGAGAGAAAGACAGACTAGAGATTGTCAAGGGGAAGCTGTAATGAGGCAACTCTGGTGAGAGAGAGAGATATTTAATTAGGAATGTTTTCTGTGTACTATGTGGCAAAGTTTTTTCTGTTAGCTCCCTCTTCAAAGAGACTTTCACAAATTTTCTTTAGAGACATTTTGATATGAAATTTCTTTTCCTTCTAGATGAATCACATGCTTATTATTTTGAGAACAAGAAGGGTTAGTCTTATTCAAATGGCAAAGAAGGAAGCCAAGATTATGCTGTCCTTGCAACAGTGTTCACATTTAAATACTTCTTGGTTAGAAATAACAAATGGAAATATGTTTTATGCACATATAGAAATGTTTATTTTGACTCAGCTATTCCACTTTGAGTAAGCTAAAGTGATTAGAAATGTAGGCAAAGATCTATGTGCACAGGTATTCATTACCATTATTTGTAGGAGCAAAAATAGTGGAAATCTACAGAAGAGAAATGGCTCATAAATTACATATAATCACATGATGGAATGTTATATATCTATTAAAATGATGCTTTCAAAGAGACTTATTAATTTGGAAAAGTCTTGTGTGTTTAAAGTTATTTTTTTATCAGTATGAAATATAATTTTATGATTGTGATTATTTTTTACCAGTAAAAAATAAATGCTTGACACAGATGTTTTGCTTGTAACTTCCTGAAAGTCTTCCAAGCTAAAACAGTTTTGGCCAGACTAATGGAATGGGACTTCAAGTACCCATCTGTCTGTGCTTTGTAGCCCTTTGATAACAATTTCCCCAGGGAAAAAGCCTGGCTCCCCCAGTTGGGAACAGGCACTTCTTTAGCTCCCTTCTAAACAAATAATGGGATGGTCGTCTGAAAAGATAGATTAGGTTAGGCCACTTCATTTTTCCAAGAGGATTTCAACCCCAACTCTTGGAATCCCCACCTTGGTCACCACCCAAACTGAGTCTTAGAACTCATGGATCAATACCGCTGGTTCTCAAAGAGTGATCACTGAAGCCACTGCAGCGCATCATAACTTATTAGGAATGCACGTTATTGGACTCCACCCCAGACCTTCTAAAGCAAAACTTCTTAGGGCAAGCCGATAATCTAGGTTTTAAACCTTAGGGAAGCTACTATAAGCACAAGTGTGAGAACCACCATTCTGTATTTAACTCTAGGCACTCAATGGGGTTAGACCTCCCTACTGTACTCTCCCATACTTACCAATCCTTGGATGAAAAACATTTTACAATCATATTTACTGATGATTTGGGGCTTCCCAGGTGGCACTGGTGGTAAAGAATCTGCCTGCCAATGGAGGAGATGCAAGAGATGTGGGTTCAACCTCTGGGTTGTGAAGATCCCCTAGAGCAGGAAATGGCAACTCACTCCGGTACTCTTGGCCTGGGAAAACCCATGGGCAGAGGAGCCTGGTGGGTTACAGTCCATAAGGCCACAAGAGTCAGACACCACTGAATGCCTGAGCTCACAGCACAGATGATCAGTTACAGGATATAAAGCCCATATATTTTTATTTATAGACTATGCTGCTACCCTATGTGAATCGCCTTTCCTGAATTCGACTTGGTCTTTATTGAGGGATGTTACAAACCATAGACCACAAAATTCATCTTTTGCCCCAGCTGGAATATTCCTGAAGTAGGCCTTCTCTTATGGCACCCCACTTTAGTACTCTTGCCTGGAAAATCCCATGGATGGAGAAGCCTGGTAGGCTGCAGTCCATGGGGTCGCTGAGGGTCGGACACGACTGAACAACTTCACTTTGAATTTTCACTTTCGTGCATTGGAGAAGGAAACGGCAACGCATTCCAGTGTTCTTGCCTGGAGAAGCCGAGGGATGGGGGAGCCTGGTGGGCTGCCATCTATGGGGTCGCACAGAGTCGGACACGACGGAAGTGACTTAGAGGCAGCAGCAGCAGGCCTTCTCCTCTCCATTCAGGCACTCTCCCCCTACTTGAAATGATATATTTTTTATTTATTTGCTTGCTTATTGTCTCTCTCTTTCACTACAGTGTAAGATCCCTAACACAAAGACTTATGGCATACTGTATTGCTAATACCTAGAACCATACCTGATCCAGAGTAGGTGCTTCAAGTGTGACAGTTACACAGCCATGTCCAACTCTGTGGTCCCATGGACTATACAGTCCATAGAATTCTCCAGACCAGAATACTGGAGTGGATACCCTTTTCCTTCCTCAGGGGATCTTCCCAACCCAGGGATCAAACCCAGGTCTCCTGCATTGCAGGCAGATTCTTTACCAGCTGAGCCACAAGGGAAGCCCAGGGCTTAATAATAGTGAAAAAATAAATGAAAAGAATAAGTCACATTATTAGTTACATTACATGATAACCAAGTATTTATGACTTCTGTCTGATCACAATATCAACAATAGCAATATTTCTGTTGATCATTTGACCTGTTTTTAATCTTATGAACCCCAGTGTGAAAGTATGAACGTGTTAGTCACTCAGTTGTGTCTGACTCTTTGTGACCCCATGGAGTCACAAAGAGTCTGTGGACTGCCTCTTTGGAGCCCCGCCAGGCTCTTCTGTCCAAGGAACTCTCCAGGCAAGAATACAGGAATGGATTGCCATTCTCTTCTCCAGGAGACCTTCCCAATCCAGGGATCAAACCCAGGTCTCTTGCATTCCAGGTGAATTTTTTTACCGTCTGAGCCACCAATGAAGCCCCTATGAGCCTTTTGTAATTGACAAGGCTCCCCTTTTAAACTTACAAAAGGATACTACAAAGTTAGAGCAAACTCTGTGGAATGCTAGAAGCAAGGATAAAGGTTTGTATGGTTTGGAATTTTCAGTCAATTTATGATTCCAGTTTATGATCTTACCTTTGTTTTTTCCTTCTGCTGTTCATGTTTTTAACTGATGTCATATCACTCTATTTTGTGACTTGAAGTGTGAGCACTTGAACATATTGTTCTGGTTCAAATTCAAGTCTTGCCACTTATTTTTTGTGTGGTTTTGAGCAAATTGTAGAACCTTTGTCTGCCTCAGTTTCCTCATCTGTAAAATGAAGATCATAAGAGTTTTTACTTTATATGATAAAGGTCTTAGAATAGTGTCGAGCTTTTAATAGTAAGTGCTATCATGCTGGTGATGGTAAAAGGAAACAAGTAAACATAGAGATATAAAGAAAATATGCTTAAGTGTTTTTAGTGGTCGTCTCTCGGAGCAGAGTAATGGAATTTGTATTTTCTTCTCACACTTTCTGTGCTTTCAAAATCTTAAACAAAGAGCTTTTTTTTTTTTTTTTTTTTTTTTAAAAAAGAGAGGAAAAAAGAAATGGCCTATGGAATCCTGGGCTTGTGTAACTGAGTTTGAATAACATGACAGGAGAATTTACTCCAGTCAAATCCCTAAAGAGCAATATACAGATCTGTCAGAAAAACATCAGCCCCTGGTTTATCTGGAGATATATAGCTGGAACAGACAACTGTGAGAGACACAAAGAGAGATGTTTCAATCATAAAGATGGCAGTGTTGGCTTATTTCCCTCAGGGGTTTCTAAAATCTGAACATGGTCATGTAGGAAGGTGGTGATGGTCTTCTATAACCTTACATGTTTCAGCCACAATAAATCATGTTATTTTAGGCTTTTACTGCCATTCTTAAACTTTTACCCATTCTTTTCCAAACTCAGTCTAATTTTAAAGTAAAAAATAACGAAGTAGGAAACAATAAAATGTACCAGATCTTCATTAAACTCTTGACAATGACCTTGTTGTGAAGTGAAAGTCACTCAGTTGTTTCCAACTCTTTGCGACCCCATGGACTCTGCAGACCAGGGAATTCTCCCGGCCAGAATACTGGAGTGGGTAGCCTTTCCTTTCTCCAGGTGATCTTTCTCCAGTTTGATCCCAGGAATCAAACCAGGGTCTCCTGCATTGCAGGCAGATTCTTTACCAGCTGAGCTCCCAGAGAAGCCTTTGTTTTAGTAAAACCCATGTAAAGTGTAAGACTCATTACCTAGTTGAGATGGGCACTGAGTTGTCTCTCTTGTCCTTCCTAATCCACCCTTCACCCTGCTCTGTGTCCTGGGTCACTGACCACTATGGAGTCTATCAGTTGGGCTTCTTTGCCCTCTGGTTTCCATCTGCTTTGGATAATGGCCATTGCTGGCAAGGGACTCAAGGCCAAGAGGAGAGAGATGTGGGGAAATTTGGCCTGGGCTCCTTCCCTGCAGGACCCTGGGTTGGTCGTGGGCCTCCACCAACAGTGACAGCTCCCACCAGGCAGCCCTCTCCTAGAGCTGCAGACACTTTCCACATTCCAGCAACTGCTTCCCACTCCTCCAGACTCCGGCTGAGGTGGCTTCCTTCCAGCTGCAGCAAGCCACAGGATGTCCCACCGTAACTCACTGGCTTCCCTTAACTTCCCCAGACCTTCATCAAACTCTTGATAATGACCTTGTTTAAGCATCAGGAGGGCCAAGACCCTGACTGATATGTAAGGAGATGTGCCAGAATAGTTGCAGTGAAAGAAAGCAATCGGACTTGTACACAGTACAAAGTTCCAAGCCTCCCAGGAGCCAAGTCAGAAAGAAGAGCATGATGGAGCACTTGGCTCTCCTTATCTGACAAAAGGAAGCATATCAGGAGCAGCAGCAGATTTTTTTTTTTTCTCTACTTAATACTTTATAATGATCTATATGGGAAAAGAATCTGAAAAATAATGGATATATGTCTATGTACAACTGACTTTTTTTGCCGTGCACTTGAAACTGACACGACATTGTAAATCAACTATACTCCCACAAAATTTACCACACAAAAAAAAGTTTTTCCTTTTCTTTTCTTTGCACTGAGCCCCGAGTAAAATTTTTCACCTGGGTCTCTATATAGTCAAGCCAAGGTTATTTCAGCCAGTTTACATCCGAATCACGGCACCAGATATGTCGGGGGAGTGTGAAATTTCCTTGGTTCTGTCTCGCTGCAGCAAAGATTCAAAATGGTGGACCAGTGTTAGAGCTCGGTTACAGCTCAGAGCCTTATTCAGCAAGCAAAGGAAAGTACACCCTCAAGGCATGAGGGCGGTCCAGCCCCAAATGAGAGGCCTCAATCCATCTTGGCTTCTCTTTTTGTCTCCTCCCCCCTGAGCCTGCCCTGTGAAAACTGGTCTAGCCAAGAAGCGGGTGTGTTTGTTTCACCTGAAGTTCTCACTCGGGTCCATGGATTTTCTTTTGTTCCACTTTCACAGGCTTTTCCCTTTCTTTGTCTTCTGGCCACAGCCATTTTGGACTCCTTTTTCCTATTCTAACTACCTAACAGGTCTTTACACAGTAAAAGTGTCCATACATCCCACCTCGATTATGGTGCTCTAACTCGTCATTTAGGAAGAAAGTGTCAACTAAAAAAATATGCACAACCTAAAAATTAAAAGTTAGGTTTTATTTGGTGAGAATTTTAGGACTTGAGCCAGGAGACAGTATCTCAGATACCCCAAAAGCGCAGACTTTCAGGAGGCAGGGGAGGAGCCAGGCTATATACAAGCTTGCAGCAAGGGACAGGTAATCAGAATATTCAAAGAGTACTGTTAATTAAGAGGAAACTAAATCTCTCATGTGAAGAGATTTAGTGATCTAAATGCAAGCCACAGGGTTTGCTGAAATAATTTCTTTCATATGCAGTTAGCTAGCTGGGGCCAATCCTGCTTTCTTTATTGTTCACATACTAATTCCTTGTTTACCATAAGAGGCTGGGAATGTGGTGGATGGCTGCCTCTCACATCCCCTTAGCTCCTCGGTGCTTAATGGGGAGGACATTGCTGATGGTTTCCAAATAACTGGCTTTGTTTCACCTGGGCTCAGAAATTTGCGTTTGGAAAAGGCTAGGGCATGGCAAATCACTCCAGTACTTTTGCCTGGAGAATCCCGTGGACAGAGGAGCCTGTCCCTGACAGGCTACAGTCCACAGGGTCTCAAAAAGTCAGACACAACTGAAGCAATGTAGCATGCATGCATGCTTACTGGTAGAGCATAGGGCTCCCCTGATGGCTCAGAGGTTAAAGTATCTGCCTGGAATGCGGGAGACTGGGGTTCGATCCCTGGGTCGGGAAGATCCCCTAGAGAAGGAAAATGGCAACCCACTCCAGTACTCTTGCCCGGAGAATCCTATGGAGGGAGAAGCCTGGTAGGCTATAGTCCATGGGGTTGCAAAGAGTCAGACATGACTGAATGACTTCACTTTCACTTTCATAGAGCAGAAAACATTTCATTGCACAAAAGTGATTGGCATTGGGGTCAAATTAAGAAGAGAAGCAAGAGTGAGAAATGAACATTCCCCATGAGAATATTTCTTATGAGCAACATGAAAGAAGGTCACTACATCTGGCCAAAATGATAATAATGCCTGTGAGGTAACTAGACTGCCAGGAACTTTGTGGTATCTTCTAGAAAAGTGCCACTAGACACATAGAAGATTCTCAAGAAATAATAGTTGAATAAGACAATGAATAAATTAAAATCTTTGAAGGTTCACATCTTGGTCTCTTAAATGTTGCTGTTGTTCAGTCACCAAGTTGTATCCGACTCCTCAAGACACCATGGACTATAGCACATGAGGCTTCCCTGTCCCTCACCATCTCTGGGAGTTTTCCCAAGTTCATATCTGTTGTACTTGTGATGCCATCCAACCATTTCATCCTCTCTCACCCTCTTCTCCTTCTGCCTTCAACATTTCCCAGCATCAGGGTCTTTTCCAATGAGTCGGCTCTTCACATTGGGTGGCCAAAGTATTGGATCTTCAGCTTCAGCATCAGTCCTTCCAGTGAGAACAGTTTTTAAATGCCGCTCTTCCTTTAAGGAAGAAATACGACATTGTAGAACAAAGTTCTCAAACTTGGCTGAACACTGGTGTTATCTGAAGAACTGTAACAAATACTGTGGCCTAGGTCTCATGACAAGTCATTCTGATTTCATTGGTCTGGGGTTCATCCAGAACATGAGGATTTTTTTTTTAATATCATCCAGATGATTCTTATATGCAGTCCAGATTGAGAACATGGGTTTGCAAAATGTTCTGAAATTAAAATCAAGTGCCCTGGATCCAGGCTTCAATTCTACTAATGACAAGCAGAGTTCAACTCCTCTGAGGCACAGTCATCCCATGTGTGAAATGAAGACAAAAATATCTACCCTAAAAAAAATTGACCCTAAAGATCTCACAGGCTTTTGTGTGAATTAAGTAAAATTATGTTTGCAAAAATTCTTTGTAAATTATAAATCACCTTATGTAGGTATCACCATCATCATCAACATGTAAAAGGAAATGTGTTAACATATTATCATTAGTAACACATAAATCTGCTTTACAGTGCTGAATATTCTTCCTCAGGTCACATTTTAAAGTCCACACAGAAGTGCATTTGATATTGAAGATTTTCTTGAGATGCTACTCGAGGTCTGTAACCCATTATTTCTCAAGTTAAACAAGACACACGATACTTGGCAACAAGATTGATAGCTCAAAGTAGTTGGAAAAGGCTTTTTCTTTAAACTTGATGAATTTGTAAACTATAATAATAGTTTTTAAACAAGCCATGCTGAAAACGTGCATTTCCTGGTCAACAGTCTCCAGCTTGGTTGTGTTGGAGAGTCTGACCGTGGCCCAGGATGGACGGATGTGATCCCAGCATTATTCTTTCTCTCCCAGGTGTGCATCTCACAGTGGTGATCATATTTTGGGTACTGAGCATTTTAGAATCCTCAAGTCAGTCGGCTCCTTTCCATTGTTATTCATCCCCTTAACATGTATGATCATAGGAGAATATATTCCTTTTCTTTTTCAAAAGACCTCAACAGATATTTATAAAAATTCAGTCCCCCAAATTTGTCATTCCATATCCTACTAATATAATTCTATTTAAATCTAGTGGGACATTTTGAAACTTTCTTTGAACTAAAACAATTAGTACGATTCAAGTGATACGTTTTTATAAAACTGTAGGATGCTTATTCACATGAAAAATCTGTGTTCCTTATAAAGTGTATATGGTTTACTAGACCTGATTTAATTTCTATAAAATTTGCTAGAATGAGAAAGGGAGGAGAAAAAACCTGTAGGTTTTTTTCCAACCTAAACTTTTCCATAAGTTTCCTTAATATGCAGGTCTCATGTCAGCTCATCACCACACAGCCATTTCCTAGAGAAAAACAAAAACAAAAACCTCCCTTATAAGTCTGGAAGCCTTGTCAAGCAAGTCTGAAGTCTTTAGGAAAATCACTTCTTGCTAACGCTATGATTTGAATTCAACCAAGAGCCTTTGGCATCTCTTCAAGTTTACTCTAAACTCAAATGTCCACTTATAAACTCATTTGTACAGATACTTCTGGGAGATGGTGCAGGTCTCTAAGAGGCTGTAGGATTGTAAGGATGGGGAAGGGGCAGTGTAGAGGTTACTTTGCTTAAGAATTTGCCTGCAAAGACTCTAATAAATGTTAACTCTGCAGGTAGGAAACAGAAAAGAATTCTCATAAATGTCAAAAATATAAGAAAATATGTTTAGAAAGTGAAGAGATTAGATGTAAAGCAAGATGGGGGAGAATCAGAAAAACACTGGTAAATTTTTTTTAACTTTTAATTTTTTATTGGGGCATAGCTGATTAACAATGTTACAATAGTTTCAGGTGAATAGCCAAGGGATTCAGTCATACATATACTTGTATCCATTCTCCCCCAAACTCCACTCCCATCCAGACTGCCACATAACATTGAACATGGATATATTTTTTAAAACATACATTGGGGTACTTTGATTCCTTGATAGCACTTATGTGCTTCAATGATTTTATATATTCGACGTCAGTTCAGTTCAGTCGCTCAGTCATGTCCAACTCTTTGCGAGCCCATGGACTGCAGCACGCCAGGCCTTCCTGTCCATCACCGACTCCCAGAGTTTACTCAAATATTCAACTTAGCAGTTCAATAATTAAATGACAAATTACATGATCTTAGCATGTAAAACCATGCCCAGATGAAAATCACCCTTTCTTAAGTGTACAGTTCAGTGACTTTTAGTACATTCACAGAGTTAATATATTCACCATAATCACTACCCAATTATAAGTACATTTTCATCACCCTAAAAAGAATACCATATCCATTAGGAGTCACTTCCCATATCCTTCTTACCTCAAGCCCTAGTAACCACTAATCTAATTTCTATCTTTATGAATCTGTCTTTGACATTTGATATAAAAGGAGTCATACAATATATGATCTTTGTATTAATGAGTACGTGTGTGTGTGTGCGTGCATGTGGCTTCTTTGTCCATGGGATTTCCCAGGCAAGAATATTGGGATGGGTTGCCATTTCCTTCTCCAGGGGATCTTCCTGACCCAGGGATGGAGTCTGCATCTCCAGCATTGGCAGGTGGATTCTTTACCACTGAGCCACCAGAGAAGCCTCATTGTTTCCTTTAGTTCTTTGCTGATAGTTGTAATAATTGACTTAAAAGAACAGTTTCTACTGACTTCTTTTTTCTCCTTTGTATGGACTATACTTCTGTTTCTTTGCAGATTGGAATCTGTATATTTTAAACAGTATAATATGATAATCCAAAAACTAAGTTGTTCTCCTCTCTAGGGTTCATTGCTGTTACAATTTGTTTGCCCGTTCATTTACTGACTAATCCTGTAAAGTCTATATCATTTTTTTATCTGCAGCCACTGAAGTACCTTATTGGTTAGCTTGTGCCATGCTGTGCTCAGTCACGTCTAATTCTTTGTGACCCTTTGGACCTTTGCCAAGTTCCTCTGTCCATGGGATTTCCCAGGCAAGAACACTGGAGTAGGTTGTCATTTCTACTCCAGAGAATCTTCCCAACCCAGGGATCAAACGTGTGTCTCTTGCATTGCAGGCAGATTCCTTACCGCTGAGCCATCAGGGAATCCCCAGTGATTGCATAGAGGTTTCCTTAAATGCCTTGAACCTGTAAGTTTCCAACTCTTTCCTGAGAGTTTCTGTATATTTGTTGTAGCAGTTTACAATTCTGCTTCAGCCTTTACTACTGCTTATACAGAGCCTCAATGACAGCCAGAGGCTCTCTTGCCTTCTCTTTCATGGCTGTGTACCTATGCATGTCCTTCTAAGCCCCAGTAACAGTTTGGAGCTTTTCAAAGTCCCTTATTCCAATTTCCCTTTGGAAATCCCCACCTGGTGTTACTGCCTCTAACAACTGTGATTCTAAACAATTGTCATTGATTATTTTCAACAAACAACCTGGGAAAAGGGCTTTCCCACTGAGCTAGGTCTGAGTCAAGTTAAATAAAGACAAGCTCCGCAAAGAAGGTTTTCAGAGAGCTGCCAGGCAGGTCATCATATCATCATAAATCTCTGAAGATGGGACTTTGGGTAAGCTCCAAATCCATCTGCCCTCTTCAGGGCTCTGAGTCTGTTGTTTGTATTCACGGCTACCACAAAAATGGGGAAAGGAGAATGAGTTAGGGACCATAAAAATGCCACAAAATACGCTGTCCTTATCAAAATACAGCCATATTTCTTGAACAAACACTCTTTAGATTTGTGCAAACTTTTGATTACTTTTCAGAGTATCAAAAAGTTAATTTTGAAAGTTTTTTTACCCATGTTTTTGTGGCTTTTATAAAGGAGTGGATTTTTGAAGGTCTTTATTTCATCTTCTGGAAGTGCTTTCTCCCAAATATTAATTTCTCAAGTGTCATTGATTGAGACAGTCCTGCTTTGGGATCACAGTTCTAATTTTAGACAGCCATGTGACCTTGTACATGCATGGCCTTCCTGCGCTGAGTGGTTTTCGCTTCAGAAAATTTCTTGAAAAATCTATGTAAGAGTCCAGAATGTTGTTGTTGTTTAGTTGCTAAGTCGTGTCTAACTCTCTTGCAACCCCAAGGACTGTAGCCTGCCAGGCTCCTCTACCCATGGGACTTCCCAGGGTAGGAGTGGGTTACCATTTCCTTCTCCAGGAGATCTTCCTGACCCAGGGATCAAACCCACATCTCCAGCATTGGCAGGTAGATTCTTTACCACTGAGCCAACAGGAAAGCCCAAGAGAGCAATAGAGATGCACATAATTTTTTTTTCCCAAGTTGGCCTGAAGTAAAATGATACTAGCAGTCCACTCTAGTTGCAGATACAGTTAAAAAAAAAAAATCTGCTATCTCTTAAAGGTCAGCCTGGACAGATTATTTCCAGGCATCTGTATCAGCTATAAAATGCAAGGATTTACTGACCTCTCAAGTCCGTTCTAGCACTTTGTTTCCATGAAAACTTTGTTTTTTCTTTTCCCACTAAGTAAATTAACGGTGCAAACAGGCAGATTTTTCAAATTGACTCTAAATACTGTGTTTAAGCATTATTGGAGTCAAAATAGCATGATCTATTTACATGTACAAAATATGTCACTTACTGATTTATAAAATCAGGTTGTTAAATTAGATATTTTTTTAAGCAGAGAGTTATTAATTTTGTGATATTAAATTCTAATGTATTAACAGAGTTAGACTGTAAGGAATAATGTGATCTTATATCTGTCTTCCGACCACACTGAACTCTTCATTCATTTCTCATGTCTACTTGAAAATCTCAGTTTCATGGCAGTAAATCCCCCTTTTCCAAGCAACTGAAAATATTGGACAAACTGAGGACAAAAGGGTCCAAAACTTATATCTGAAATACAAAGGTGGATTCTTAATTTCTAAGGTAACTGCTCACTTTTGATTATAGAAATGATACATTTTATGGTTAAAATTATAAAAGTATCCAAAAATTAAAAAGGGAAAAAGTCACCTATACTTTGATTATGCAGATAATGGTCATTTTTAATATTACGGTGTCTTTATTTTATACTCACACAGACATATAAAGTATTATTCATATGTATATTTAAAATATATTTTTTCTTCTCTCCCTCTCTATCTCTTGACAGTTGTCTTTCAATATCTGTGGAGAATTTGTTCCACCACCACCACAAATATGGAAATCCAAGGATGCTCACGTCTCTTACATAAAATTATGTAATATTTGAGTATAACCTACAGGCTGCTGCTGCTGCTGCTGTATCACTTCAGTCGTGTCTGACTCTGTGAGACCCCACAGGTGGCAGCCCACCAGGCTCCACCATCCCTGGGATTCTCCAGGCAAGAACACTGGACTGGGTTGCCATTTCCTTCTCCAGTGCATGAAAGTGAAAAGTGAAAGTGAAGTCGAGTCGTGTCCGACTCTTAGCAACCCCATGGACTGTAGCCTATCAGGCTTCTTCGTCCATGGGACTTCCCAGGCAAGAGTACTGGAGTGGGTTGCCATTGCCTTCTCTGATAACCTACATAAATCCTTCCAAATACATTATATACTTTAAATTCTCTCTAGAGTAGGTGGTAATACTTAATGTTAGTGCTATGGACAAAATTGCCAGTGCATGTAAAATTCAAGCTTTGCTTTTTTGGTGCTTTCTGGAATTAAAAAAATTTTTTTTCAATCTGCAGCTGATTGAATCCATAGATGTGGAGCATGCAGATATAGAGGGCTGATTCCTTATGTTTTATATATATATAGAGAGAGAGACTTTGAGAGAAAACTATCTCTAAAACGTAAGTGAACATTGGTATTCCCGGAAAAGGAACAATGCAAAGAAGGGGGAGCCCTAACCAGACAAATATCCCGAGGAGGGCAGCCCTTAGCTATGGACCCTAAGGTGCAAGCATTAGCCACTCCCAGTAGCTACCCCACATTCTCTTGGCCCAGCCCTGAGCTCACCTTCAGCTATGATGGTCTAATGCCTAGCACACAGACAGCTGCACAAATCACCACCACCTCACTCTGCCTTTCTGACAGAGGGCTTGTCCAGCATCATGCAGTGGCCACTAGGGCTGAAGGCTATGTATGTGCCCAATCACATGAGCTCCTTTTCACCAAAAGTGATAAAGTTATTGCCACTGATGGGTATCCAACTGAATCTGAGCTGTCTTTGAGGAGACCAACCAAACATTTGATGTCAGGTTGATCACAGGGGTCCCTTTCTACTGTGGAAGGGGCAGAGATTTATGATATCAGAGGTTTGATAATGGACACATAATCATGGAGTTCATTGCTCCTGCCATACAGCATCATCATGCAGAGTCTCTTGATTGCCCTGGTAGAACTTTGAAATGGTCTCTCAAGGCTCAGCTAAGGCTCCAGATGGAGGGAACACACCATGGAGCTGGGGCAGTTTCTCCCCGAGTGCAGGCTAGATGTGGAATCAACAGCCATTACTGATCCTATGTCCCTAACAACTAGCAGACAGATGCTGGGAACCCAGGGGATGGCAGTGCCATCTGCACTCTCAGACCCCACTTTGGGGCTTTGTACTTCCATCGTCACAATTTTAGGTTCTACAGAATCATAATTCCTGGGCGGAAGTAGAAGATGTTTCCACCGAGAGCTATCATTTAAACTAAGTTGATGGTTGTCAGCTGGTCATGTTATCCTGATAATAGGAAGTTCAGTTCAGTCACTCAGTCATGTCTGACTCTGCATCCCCATGGACTACAGCACACCAGGCTTCCATGCCCATCACCAACTCCCAGAGCTTGTTCAAACTCATGTCCATCAAGTTGGTGGTGCCATCCAACCATCTCATCCTCTGTCATCCCCTTCTCCTCCTACCTTCAATCCTTCCCAGAATCAGTCTTTTCCAATGAGTCAATTCTTCACATCATGTGGCCAAAGTATTGGAGCTTCAGCTTCAGCATCAGTCCTTCCAATGAATATTCAGGACTCATTTCCTTTAGGATTGACTGGTTTGATCTTCTTGCAGTCCAAGGGACTCTCAAGAGTCTTCTCCAACACTTCAGTTCAAAAGCATCAATTCTTCAGCTCTCAGCTTTCTTTATCATCCAACTCTCACATCCGTACATGCCTACCGGAAAAGCCATAGCTCTTATGACCAGAAGCCAGTAGGCAAACAGGGAGCTACTTTACTCTTGGGGGAGCCAACCCATCAGAAACTAAATTTGTCTGTTCATAGTGGAGGCAGCAAAGTGGACAGCAGTGGGTGAATTCACTGTGGTGGAAGGGGCAGCATGGGATTCAGGTCTTGTTCCTTCCACATCCAGGGAGTTAATTGCAGCAACCACAGCCTGACAAAGACAAGGTGACCAACCAGGGCTCTGACACCACAGGGATGTAGGTCCAGGTCATCCATCCTATCAGGAAAGTGGCTGAGGCCTGAAATGATAGCTGAGAGTGAGAAGAATCTCAAATGAATAGAAGGGCATGTGCGTGTATGTGTGTGTGTGTGTGTGTGTGTGTGTGTGTGTGGTGAATTTCAAGAATGACCTCAGATCCAGCTGCCACACAGAAACTGTAGCTTGTTGTGTGAATGCTCCCAATTTTAGTCTTTTACTCTTCCTAGAGACTGTGGCTGGCCACCACTGCAAAGCATAACAGAGTGGATTCATGGGTCTGAGTAAGGCAAATGGTGGCCATTCCACCGCTCAACCAGTAGACAGTTTGAGATAGGTTGTCAGCTTCCTGCTGAACTGCTTGCCTCTTTTTTCTTATCTGCTTGATGGTTCTCTCCAGCCTCTCGAGGGAACTTGTGCAGCCTGTTTGCAGGGCAACCACAAATGCCAGGGGTATTATACACCCAGTGGTAACTCTCAACTCATGAAGGACAGAAGTCAATGCATAAATATCACAGCTTCCTCACCTCTGATGGCAGTCTGTTCTGTGACACATTTCACATGGTTTCTCCAGGGCCTCCCCAGGGAGTTGAACTCAGTCACCCACAGTGGTTAAGTCCTCGTCACGGCTCCATGTATCAACTACGTATCCTCCCTCACTTCTCTGCTTCCTTACTCTGCCCCTTGGAATCACCTTCCCAAATAACCTACCTGCTTTGCTTCTGGGTCTGCTTTTGGGAAAACTCCAATTAAGACAGTGTTTTAAAAGTTAAAAACAAAAGCGCCAACAGGGAATGATCAGAGGCAGAGAAAATACCCAGGAAATGAAGAGGCAGTGCAGAGATCACAGGCTCATCCTCACCCAAAGTTCATATCAAGGACTGAAAAGAGAGACAGCAGGAAAACAGAGGGTCCAGGACTGCAAGGTGACATACCCTATGTGGACAGTGGCTAGGAGGGCCATCCTCATCCACTCAGTTTAGAAGAGAACTGATGGGAAGAATTCCAGGAAATCTTATGGAAGGAAAGTACTTGAATAGGGCCTCAGGGGACATGGGAAGTCTGCGCTTGTTCATCTGCTCATTTACTCACATATTTATTGATGGCCTGCTGCTTGCCGGGCATCATTTGGGGTTTTGAGGATACAGCTAGGAACAAACCAGCAAGACCCTTTCCTCATAGAACTCTGATTCTAGCAGGGGAAGACAGACAATGAACAAAATTAAATGTACACTATGCCAGTAGATGGTTAAGTGCTATGATGAAAAATAAAGGTGAGTAGAGTAAAAAAGAATGGTGGGGTTTGTTTAGCTTTGTTTCTGTTTTGTTCTAAGGTTAGGGGTTGTGGTGTCCCAAGGACGAACGAACAGAAAAAAACAAGGAGAGTCTTGGAAAGCAGGAACGGGAAGAAACAGACCCGTATCGTCCTTCCCTCCCCCATGTTGTCACTATTAACGATTTCAGGTCCTCCTGAGCAGTATTACCTGTCTCCCCTCCTACAGGGAGAAGGTATTTGCCTTACTCTTTCCCACCCAGTATATCTGTCTCATCCAATCCAGCAAATGTCCTGAAAAACCCCTGTCCCACTCCTTGTACCCTGGGTATAAAAATAGACTAGGGACCTGTGTTCAGTGTAGGCTCTCCCTTGAGCTGGCCCACTGTTCTAACAGTGTCTCCCACTCGAATACACTCTATTTCCCTCTCATTCTGTCTCATGTCTAGAAATTCTTTTCCAACCCGCACACAGACCATGACAGGGGTCCCTTGGGGATTCTCTGATTAAGTGACACTNCAGCCTCTCGAGGGAACTTGTGCAGCCTGTTTGCAGGGCAACCACAAATGCCAGGGGTATTATACACCCAGTGGTAACTCTCAACTCATGAAGGACAGAAGTCAATGCATAAATATCACAGCTTCCTCACCTCTGATGGCAGTCTGTTCTGTGACACATTTCACATGGTTTCTCCAGGGCCTCCCCAGGGAGTTGAACTCAGTCACCCACAGTGGTTAAGTCCTCGTCACGGCTCCATGTATCAACTACGTATCCTCCCTCACTTCTCTGCTTCCTTACTCTGCCCCTTGGAATCACCTTCCCAAATAACCTACCTGCTTTGCTTCTGGGTCTGCTTTTGGGAAAACTCCAATTAAGACAGTGTTTTAAAAGTTAAAAACAAAAGCGCCAACAGGGAATGATCAGAGGCAGAGAAAATACCCAGGAAATGAAGAGGCAGTGCAGAGATCACAGGCTCATCCTCACCCAAAGTTCATATCAAGGACTGAAAAGAGAGACAGCAGGAAAACAGAGGGTCCAGGACTGCAAGGTGACATACCCTATGTGGACAGTGGCTAGGAGGGCCATCCTCATCCACTCAGTTTAGAAGAGAACTGATGGGAAGAATTCCAGGAAATCTTATGGAAGGAAAGTACTTGAATAGGGCCTCAGGGGACATGGGAAGTCTGCGCTTGTTCATCTGCTCATTTACTCACATATTTATTGATGGCCTGCTGCTTGCCGGGCATCATTTGGGGTTTTGAGGATACAGCTAGGAACAAACCAGCAAGACCCTTTCCTCATAGAACTCTGATTCTAGCAGGGAAAGACAGACAATGAACAAAATTAAATGTACACTATGCCAGTAGATGGTTAAGTGCTATAATGAAAAATAAAGGTGACTAGAGTAAAAAAGAATGGTGGGGTTTGTTTAGCTTTGTTTCTGTTTTGTTCTAAGGTTAGGGGTTGTGGTGTCCCAAGGACGAACGAACAGAAAAAAACAAGGAGGGTCTTGGAAAGCAGGAACGGGAAGAAACAGACCCGTATCGTCCTTCCCTCCCCCATGTTGTCACTATTAACGATTTCAGGTCCTCCTGAGCAGTATTACCTGTCTCCCCTCCTACAGGGAGAAGGTATTTGCCTTACCCTTTCCCACCCAGTATATCTGTCTCATCCAATCCAGCAAATGTCCTGAAAAACCCCTGTCCCACTCCTTGTACCCTGGGTATAAAAATAGACTAGGGACCTGTGTTCAGTGTAGGCTCTCCCTTGAGCTGGCCCACTGTTCTAACAGTGTCTCCCACTCGAATACACTCTATTTCCCTCTCATTCTGTCTCATGTCTAGAAATTCTTTTCCAACCCGCACACAGACCATGACAGGGGTCCCTTGGGGATTCTCTGATTAAGTGACACTTGGCCTAGAGACCCGAATGAATAAGGAAGCAAACTGTGCAGCTTTCTACAGGAGGAAGAAGAAAAAGAATTGGTAAGGACAAGGCACTGTCTTAGCTAAAACCCTCCAGTTAGGCATTGGAGCAAGCCATTTTCCTGATGACCGAATTTATTTTCTATCACTGATGTAATAAAGTACCACAAATAAGTTGTTTAGACAATACAATCTATTATTTGCCTCTCTGGAAGTCAGATGTCTGACAGGACTTTCACTGAGCTAAAATCAAGGTTTGTTCAGAGCTGTATTCCTTTTGGAGGCTCCAGGGAAGCATCCAAAAATTGCTTCCCTGGTGGCTCACATGGTAAGGAGTGTGTCTGCAATGCAGGAAACCCCGGGGGGTTCAATCCTTGGGTCAGGAAGATCCCCTGGAGAAGGGAATGGCAACACACTGCATGGGTCACATGGGTCCATGGAGTCACAAAGAGATGGATACGACTGAGTGACTAACACTTTCATTTTCAAGCCAAGGAATACTCACAACCACCAGAAACTGAAGGAGATCAAGAAGCATTCTCCCCTAGAACCTTCAGAGGGATGGGAGCTGCCAACACCTTGATTTGGACTTCTGACCTTCAGAACTATGAAAGAATAGATATTTGTTTTAAGCTGCCTAGTTTGAATATTAGGAAACTAACAGACAGGTGCATCCAGTGTTACTGGATTCTCTCACTTTCTGAAATTAGATAGAAATCCAGAACTTAAAAAAAATTTTGTTGTTTATTTAGCTGTGCTGTGTCTTATTTACAGCATGTGGGATCTAGTTCCTGGACCAAGGATTGAAACCAGGCCACCACCACCGCCCCCCTCCCCACATTGGGAGTGTGTAGTATTAGTCACTAGACCACCAGGGAAATCCCGCCAGAATTTTTTACATGTGAAATCTTATTATTTTTAAATGTTTTCCATGTTGTTATTTTTAAATTTTATTATTTTTAAAAGTTTTCCATGTTAAAACCCTGAAGCATCAAGCAAAACACATGTGCAGGTTAATTCTGGAAGACTGGTACAAGGTTGCCATCTTTCTGCTACATATTCACAAAGCTTTCCCATTGCTTAACCACTCACTCATCAACTTTGTCTTCAGTGCCTATCCAGAAATGAGTTTTTTGTTTTTTTTTTCTTCATGGGCCTTGTTCTGGAAAAAGGCTAAATTGATTTCAAAATTTCAAGGTGGAAAATAAAAATCATCTTGTTCTTTAGGTATATCAATGTTCAACAGCAGAAATGAGTAATATTTCAAATCCCTTGTTTGATACACATAGGGATACAAACACATCAATTAGGTTTTTTGAACTTGACATATGTCTTTCAACCCAAATCTCTGTCAAAGATAGATGCTAAATTTAGACTATTCAGACATCCATCCTCATTAAGAGTTTGACCAGGAAATATTGGCAGACACCCACGACCCTGTCAAAAGAAGTCAGCTATAAGCCCATCTCAACAACCTCCTCTTGGCATTCCCAGAGAGTTTTGAATAATTGCTGTAAACAGTTTTAACTTGCTGTCTCCCCGTTTGTATGTTTAGGTTGCTAAATCATTTTGCCTGAATTCCAGGGTAATTTTTAAGAAGAAATAGCAACTAACCTTCCCCATATTTGGGATCAGCCTGGCCAGCAAGAGACCTGGGCTCCAGTCCCAGTTTGCCACTAAACAGCTGCATGACCTTGGCCAACTCTCTTCACCTCTCTAGTCCTCAATTTCCTGTAGTTGATCTCTGAATTTCCTTTCAGCTTTAAAAAGTATTTGGACAGGGTAATTTAATTATGCAATAAGATCTCAAATCTAGTTTATCTTTATTCAGATTTACCCCAGGGTAGGCAAGGCAGGACGCACACTTGCGTTCATTCGCCAGCCGTTGGCGGGCCTTCTACTCTGTGTCAGACCCTCTGCCAAGCACTGGAGGCACAAATCTGAATGTAACACAGAGCCTGCCTCCTGGATCCTGCAGTCTGTTGGGAGCTTGGGGTGCAGCTACAAAGAAATCAACAAATATGATACAGAACTATGTTAGAGGGCTGCACGGAGCTCAGAGGAAGCATAGGAAAGACCATGCAGCTCACACAGGAAGAGTCAGGGGAGGGTCACTGAAGAGGCGGGGCTTTCAGAATGAGCAGGGGTTGGAGAGGCAAAGAAGAGAAACAGCAGGCCGTGCAAAAACATAAAGGAATAAAATCATCCCCCCAAAGTGCATGGGACTCAGAATGGCCAGTAATTTTTGGCTGAGTGAATAAAACGGGATGACAACCATACCTGGACTACATTTTCATTCATTCTTTCAAGGAACAGGATTCTCTAGATGTTGCTAAATAGATGTGAGCTAACAGTCTTACTATCAGGATTGAGGGCAGGAAGAGAAGGGGATGACAGAGGATGAGATGGCTGGATGGCATCACGGACTCGATGGACGTGAGCCTGAGTGAAGTCTGGGAGTTGGTGATGGACAGGGAGGCCTGGCGTGCTGCGATTTATGGGGTCGCAAAGAGTCAGACATGACTGAGCGACTAAACTGAACTGAACCGAACTGAACCGAACAGTCTTACTACTAAATGAGATCTGGGTCCTAGTCACTGTCACAATGGCTTATAACTGAGGATGTTCATTTCCCACAAACTTGTTTATATGAAACTTTTATGCTCTTGGGTGCGGAATAGACTCCCTACTGTATCCTCCTACCTCTTAAACTTTTGTGGCTTCATGACTCCACCACCCAAATGCTGAAAATATTCACAGTACACAAACAGGAAGTGAAGGATAAGATACAGCATTTCAGCCTACCAAGAAATAACTATTTCTATGTGAAAGCTATGTTCTTTCTAATTTGATAAGAATGAGAATCATAGCAATGTACTATGACTCCTTTTTCCTGAATATTCAACCACATAAAACACAAGATCCATAGATAATGACCTCTCATAATCCAAATTGCTTTAACAAATTGTTCCTAAAGCTGATACTTGCAAAGGAAACAGGTAAAGATAGAAAACTATAAAAAAATAGCCAGCAGGCACTAGCTCTTCCTAAACTAAACAGCTATAGAATTGATCTATGTATATAAGAGTTCTCTGAAATTTCCAATTATCTGAACTTTGATTTAGAACAAATGTCTTTTCTGGAAATTCAGCTGTAAGAACGTGTTAGCATCTTGGGAAAAAGAGGATTGAAAAATGTACACCGTCTATTTTCCTTAAAGAATGAAACCCATAACAAGTTAATGTGTGCCCGTATTCCCAAGATGTTTATTGCAACTGCTACTATGTCAGTTCAAATATTTTAATTTTAAGAAAAAAATTCTGGAGAACTCAACAGAACTCAAATGCTTTTAAGTGTAGGAAGGCATACGCAAAGGAAGCACCCACCAACTGCAGAAGGCACACGAGAATGGAACCCACCACCAACTAAGCGTGCTTGACAAAGAGCCAATGTGAAGGACATCTTAACCTGGGATTCTGGAACCCCTTTCCCCGCTCCTTGCACCCGCTCCAACTCCTTTTCACTTCATCATTGCTGCAGATGGGAATCTGTTGGGTTGGCCAAAAAGTTCATTTAGGTTTTCCATTACATCTTATGAAAAACCCTGAATGAATTTTTGGCCAACCCAATTTTATACCAGCGTTCTACTGTATTTCCAGGGACTGTTTAATCCTCTTTCTATTAAAATTATTTGATCTCATTTAGCTCCTTTAGAGAGACTAAAAAAAAAAAAAAAGATGGGGGCATTAAACATGAAACATGAAACAACATGAAGTTCAAGCATGTTTTATTGCTCATGTGATCAGTGATTTAAGCTATTTCATATTCAAACTGTGAATACATCTCAAAACGACAATGTTTTGCAAAATGAAATACTTTTGCCTTAAACATTCCCTTATCTGCACCCAACTTAGTTGGATATGCCTTGACTCACATTAATTTTATCTGTTTCTTCTGAAAAGTCATAATTTTATAACAATCAGTAAAACATGGGAACTTGAGAAAGCAAACATGAATCGTACTCTCAGTCTTTGGGTTTTATCAGGTGGATCAGGCTGAAGTTAATTGTCTTTGTCTTCTAGGAAACATGTAAAAATATTTTCTCCTCCTGCCCTTATCTTTAGTTTGAGGGAGCTCTTTATTTTTTTCCAAGGCCAGTGCTATATTCTGGATCTGGAGATCTTAAACCTTCAGAAAGAGGCAATCAAAACGAAGGACCCAACTTGTCCTTAACAGATGTCTGGTGTTTCCCTCTCCTCCAGCCAGGAAGCCATTGGATCCTATAAAGTCCTGTTGGGGAGGGCTGTCTGCTTTACTCAACACACCAATTCAAATGCTAATCTCTTCCAGAAACACCCTCAGAGATACACCCAGAAATAAGGTTTAACCAGCCACTTGCCACCCTTTGGTGCAATCAAGGTGATGCATAACATTAACAATCAGAGAAACCTAGGATTCCAGAGGTTGAGACAGGATGGTTGCGGGTAGAGCCTGAGGGAGGCTAAGCTGTTAGCAGGGCATTCCTGATAAGTTTCCACGCCCCCAGATGAGTCAGGAGGTAACTAAGGGAACAGAAGAGAGTGGTTGCAATGAAGCTCAAGTTGCAAAAAGAGATACAAGAGCTAGGGAAACAGGAGCTCAATCTTCTAATCTAAGGAGTCTGATTAATTTCAAGATGCTCTACCCAGAGCCCAGCCCACTCAGAGGGACTCTGTCTTTCCTGTCCCTACCTTCAAATCTGAAGCCACCAAGCCAACTAGAAGAAATAACTGAAGACTTTGAGCAGAGGCTAAATATCAGTGGAGGAGGAAACAATGGGATTAAAAGAAAAAAAAAGACAGGGACACTGTAGTAGAGGAAGGGAAAATGTGGAAAGAGAAATTTCAGAAGAGGTGCTGTCTGCCTATTAAAGGAAAAAAAAAATCTAGGGTCTGACAGAACACAGGGGAGGCTGACAAGACAGCAAAACCAGGCTCAATTCCCATCCTGCTGTGAACATGATGCTAAGTCTTGTATCAAGGGTGACCCGTACAGCAGGTCCAGTTATTTGCGGGTCCCCGAGAAGGAGCTACCTGAAGGAATCATGGGGGAGAGAGAGAAAGGAGACCAAGCGGCGAAGAATGACAGAGTCAATCTGGCTTATGTCAAGGTCTCATTTACTAGCCGAAAACGAGCAGTATTTATAGTCAAAGGTTACATAAGGTAGTGACGAAAAATGGTTACATCAAGGTGGAGAATCGAAACTTACAATTACACAAAGAAATGAAACTTACCCCCCACCCATCATTCCAGTCCTAGAGTTTTCTTTTGGTACATAGCAGTTACTTATTTTCCCAGGGGAACATTGTGACCTGGCTTAGGAACATTGTGACCTGGCTTTCTTAAAGCCCCCTGTAGGCATAATGGTTCCAGGAAGCTGCTGGTTTCACGATGATTTATGTTGGCTATTTGTTCGGGCTTGTCCATGCTTGTCCAGGTAATATCGACCTCATGGCTCCTCACACAAGGGTAAAGAATGAATTGAACATTCTCAAGATTGCAAATGTAGGCTTGACCAATAACAAGACCGCTGTGTCTTGTTAAATGACATTGCCAGTCTCTTGTGACAAGGGGCATCATTGTTGCTGTTCAGTTGCCCAGTTGTGTCTGACTCTTTGCAACCCCATAGACTGCAGCACGCCAGGCCTCCCTATCCCTCACCATCTCCCAAAGTTTGCCCAAGTTCATGTCCATTACATCGGTGATGCCATCCAGCCATCTCATTCTCTGTTGCCCTCTTCTCCTTCTGCCCTCAATCTTTCCCAGAACCAGGGACTTTTCCAATGAGTCAGTTGTTCACATCAGAAGACCAAAATACTGGAGTTTCTGCTTCAGCATCAGTCCATCCAATGAGTATTCAGGGTTGATTTCCCTGAAGACTGCCTGGTTTGATCTCTTTGCTGTGAAAGTGACTCTCAAGAGTCTTCTCCAACACCACAGCTCAAAGGCATCAATTCTTCGGCATTCAGAAGGGATATAGCGCAGATATATTAAGAACTTTTCATAGGTTATCGCTGGAGAAGAACAACTTCCCATACTCATCTACCCTTCCATTTTTTAAAAAATGCTTTAAAAAAAATTTTATTGTGAAAATATCACCTTGTGTTTATGTCTTATCTTCAACAAATAGTGACTGGACAGAGACAGAGGTGGACACGTGGATGCTTCTGAATTTCCCCTTTCCTTCTTCTCTGGCTAGAGGCAAGGAGAGAAGAGGAGAATGAACCCGGGGTCTAGAGGAGGCTGGGAGCAGAGGCTGCCTCTCAAGCTGTGTGTCAGGAGAGACCTGAGCCAGAAATGTGGCAGTCTGCTTGCCTTCAACACACTCGTAGTAGCTCTTCAATGCTTCCCGGAATTCCCATTCCTGTATGCTTCTGGGTAGGGTGGGCCATATGTTGGTGTGAGATTTGGAGAGCAGAAGTAAAAATTTTGGAGAGCAGAAGTGAAGAGGCAGTCATACTGGTTCCTGTGCTAGCAAGGTGGGCATCTGCACTTGTTTATCATTCTGTCTGGCAACCCGCCTCCTTGCTAGGAGGCCGCCAGCTCTGTGACTGTCCCCCTCACCCCTGGGTCCTGCTTCAGCTTTTCCTTTCCTGGTCCAGGCGTGTGTTTAGCTCCTTGATGCAGGCTGCTAGTTTTCTGCTGCAAGATACCACACCATCTGGATGGGAAGCAATGAAAACTGACATGGGTTCTGATCAGTCTTCATGGGTTCCAGCTTGTCCTTTCTCTCTCTTGCTTGACATCCATCTCCCCTTCCCAGCTACCTGTGAACTTCAAGCTCATGATGTGTGTGTTAGTCACTCAGTCATGTCCAAGTCTTTGCAACCCCAAGAACTATAGCCCACAAGGCTCCTCTGTCCATGGAATTCTCCAGGCAAGAATGGCAATGGGTTGCCATTCCCTTCACCAGGGGATCTTCCCCACCCAGGGATTGAACTCGAATCTCCTGAAGCTCCTGCATTGTAGGTGGATTTTTTCACCATCTGAGCCACCAAGCTAATGATTAGACACAAAAGTACATCTTATACACTAATAAGATATATGCATAAGCTTCTTTGATTGAACCCTGACTGATTCAGTACTCAGAGGAGAGGTCCAGGCCCTCCCCCAGGACATGCTGCTCAGTGTTTTCAAGGTCACATGAATTCCCAACCAGATTGTCACCAGCAAACCATTATCTATGCTTTCCTGTCAGGAGAAATGAAAACACTAGAGCCCAGCCACTCCTAAGCATTTTCTCAAATATCTCTGAGTTGACAATTTATATTAAACATTCTGTCTCCTTCCAAGTGGAAAAAGTTAATTATTTCCAAACTATCTGGATTTTTGTTGTTGTTTTTAATCTCTCCATGTAAGGAAAAGCCCCCTGTTAGCTGTGCAATTTTGAGCAAGTAATTTTTCAACACTTTGGATTCCATTTCTTCAGCTATAAAATAGACTTATAATAGGATTGTGGTGTTAATTAAAAATGATGACAGAGGAGAGATTTTTACAGTATCCTGTGCAGAATCATTATTCCACTAGAAACGAAAGGAAAGAAAGCAGTTTTGCCTGAAGAAAAGAGAAACACATCTAGAAGGGATCTTGGAATCAAAAGATCAGGCATAGATACAAAGAAAGGCTCAGGAACTTTTCCAGATTCACTCCTGGGTCTTGGCTAACTAAACTTCGAAAAGACATTTATTTTAAAAAGGAAAAATCAAATGAAGACTTCAGCTTGTTGAGTAACTGTGCTTAAGAGACAAGGGCATCTGCTTCTAGAGGCCACAAGAAAAATGTGAAAACTTCAGAATATTGAAAGGGAAAGTAGTATTTTATCCTTTTAAAATTAATTTTGAAATTAATTGTATGGATAATTTAAAATGGCAACAATTGCTTATCATACAAAATTTAAGATGTACAAAAAATACATAGTGAAAAGCAATCTGCCTGCCCCCATTTTTCCTTTCCTTTATTACCCATTTCTTATATATCTATTCAGAGATAGTCTATGCACACATAAATACACATGCATATCCATCAATAGAATATAGATCAAGTATATAGGCTTCCTGACGGCTCAGATGGGTAAAGAATCTGCCTGCCATATAGGAGAACTAGGTTCAACCCCTGGGTCAGCATGATCCTCTGGAGAAAGGAATGGCAACAGCTCCAGTACAATTTTTCTTTTTTTTAATTTTTTAATTGAAGGATAATTGCTTTTCAGAATTTTGTGGTTTTCTGGCATACATCAACAAGAGTCAGCCATTGGTACACCCATGTCCCCTCCCTCCGGAACCTCCTTCCCATCTCCCTCCCCATCCTACCCTTCAGCCTGACACAGAGCCCCTGTTTGAATTCCCTGAGTCATACATCAAATTCCCATTGGCTGTCTATTTTACACATGGTATTATAAATTTCCATGTTACTCTCTACATATATCTCCCTATCTCCCTCCTCTCCTCCCCCCATGTCTATAGGTCTGTTCTCTAT
This sequence comes from Neotragus pygmaeus, assembly GCA_006410875.1. Lineage (NCBI taxonomy): Eukaryota > Metazoa > Chordata > Mammalia > Artiodactyla > Bovidae > Neotragus > Neotragus pygmaeus. The sequence continues at coordinate 147,289 of SJYV01013006.1, read as the reverse complement.
GTCTGTTTCTCCATTGCTGCCCTGAAAATAAATTCATCAGTATCATCTTTTTAGATTCCATATATATATGTTAGTATATGATGTTTATATTTCTCATTTTGACTTACTTCATTCTGTATAATAGGCTCTAGGTTTGTCCACCTCATTAGAACTGATTCAAATGTGTTCCTTTTTATGGCTGAGTAGTATTCCATGGCAAATATGTACCACAGCTTCTTTATCTAATCATCTGTCACTGGAGAATCACATGGACAGAGGAGCCTGGTGGGCTACATTCCATAGGGTCACAAAGAGTCAGACACAGCTGAGTGACTGGCACTTTGCTTCATGTATGTACATATATATATGCTTATAAATTATATAACATTTATTTCATTTTATTGTCAGGTAGTTTATTGTCAGGTAGTTTATTCTACGTATTTTTCTCTACTTTGCAATTTATACTTCACAACATACTTTGGAACTTCATTTCAGTACAAATATCACTTGGGCTTCCCTGGTAGCTCAGACAGTAAAGAATCCGACTGCAATGCATGAGACTTGAGTTTGCTCCCTGGGTTGGGAAGATCCCCTGGAGAAGGGGATGGCTAACCACTCCAGTTTTCTAGCCTGGAGAACTCCATGGAGAGAGGAGCCTGGTGAGCTACAGTCCATGGCGTTGCAAAGAGCTGGACATGTCTAAGCAACCAGGAAATGGCAACCCACTCCAGTATTCTTGCCTAGAGAATCCCAGGGATGGGGGAGCCTGGTGGGCTGCCATCTATGGGGTCACACAGAGTTGGACACGACTGAAGCGACTTAGCAGTAGCTTAGCAGCAAGCAACTTTCACTTTTTTAATGGCACCATGATAGTCAGTTGTATAGATGTGCAAAAACTATAATTTTTAACCTGTAGAATTGTGTGGTTGCTATTTTTCCTTATTAAAAATATGCTGCAAGGTTGAACAGATTGCAAGCATTATTTCACATATGCATGATTACATCTTAGGTTAAATTCCCAGGAAAGGAAATTGTTGAGTCAAAGGATTAGTATGCTATTTATAGACATTGCTAATCTAATTTTGTCAGAGATCAAATCAGGTTTTACTCCCACCATCCAGTTTTCTGTTTCCCTACACTAACAACATTGTGCTATCAAAAATTTTGTCTTCATCTATCTGGTAAAAGATATAGCTCATTTTAGTTTTAGGTGGCATTTCTCTTATCATGAGTAAAGACTGGATTTTTTTTTTAAGAGTTTTCTTTTCTGTGAATTATCTGTTAACATGCTTGTCCAATTTTCTACTGGTGGTTAGTCTTTCTTGCAGTGACTTGTAGTAAAACTCTATACTAAAGAAATAATATATGAGTGGTAAATATAGTTGATCTTTGGTTTTCTGACTCAGTGGTGGCTTTCCCAAGCAAAATTTTTTCAAACAAGATGTACCTTTACACACTGTTTTACTCCTGAAAAGTGCTAATCTACCAAAACTTCCTGAGAGCTCAAATTTTACTCATGAAAACCTAGCTTAAAACTCCCAAACAATATTAATTAATAAAATGTTGCTTGGATTTGACCTAAGATTGAAATCATTGATAAGCAATTTTCTCCAAAAATATGTATATCCTCAGAAAAGCTTGAAGGATTTCATAAATGAGTATTGGAAAAATATTAAGAAATATCTAGCTTAGGACAAAGGCTAACTTACTAACCATTAGTTTAATTAGATCTTTCTGTTTCAAATATCAATATTCTTAAAGGTATATGTGCTAAATACCGGGAATTGCCAGGTGGCTCAGTGGTAAAGAATTCTCCTGCCAATGCAAGAGACACAAGAGACACGGGCTTAATTCCTGGGTGGGGAAGATCCCCTGGAGTAGGAAATGGCAAGCCACTCCAGTATTCTTGTCTGGGAAATCCCATGGACATAGGACCCTGGTGGGCAGAGGACCCAGATGTCCATGGGGTCGCAAAGAGCTGGAAGAGTCAGATATGACTGAACATGCACACATGCATGGTACTAAATATTGAATCAGAAATATTAAATCAGAATTTATTAAAATTCTTACTAGCATAAAAAAAATTAACTATAGAAGAGCCACAAGCTACAGGGCACATTAGTAACTCACAGGAAAAAAAGGCCCAAACCTAAAAACTGCTGTCCGCAAACATTTCATGAAGCTACATTCTCCGAGATACTCTTCTCACAGGCTGAACTGAGCAGTTTCTGCTGGCCTTGTGTGGCGTCTCTGACTTCACAAAGGCATCTCAGTGAGCTTGTCCCCTGAGACGGGAGGAAAATGGAGTACTTCTGTTCTCCAGTTGTAAAAGTCAAGTGCTATCCAGGAGCCAAACTGAGAGAAGGATACAGGAAGAAAGATACAGAAAATAGGGCCCAAACAGGAAGGGCAAGAGGATTCCTCAGACTTGAATGAACCACAGATAAACCCAGCAGGTATTCAGAGAAGAAAAACAACATCTCTGACCGAGTCTCACTGCCTCACTGGGAAGGCAGCCATACATTTAGCAAGCACGCTCTCATCCTAGCCTCTGCTTGGAGAACAGTCAGACCCTCATCGAGGGAGCCCCATGACCATGACCTCAGAGACCCTGAAGGATTGTTTCTGCTTGTGCCTGGTGTTATCACAGGTGCTGTTGGCTCCCTGGCTGACTCTGGCTCAAGGGCCCATTACCCTCCCTTCAGGATGACTCCCCATTGGGGTCCCTTTCCAACTTCTCTCAATTCTAGTTCCTGAGATGGCCTTCCATTTCAGTAGCTGAAAGAGATACTGTCAGGAGGTGCAAGGAAATGCGTTGTGAAAAGAAACTGCTTTTCACTTGTCTCAACCAGCATGAAGCCAGAAAATGCAGTGTTATTTTTATGGCTTCACTCTGGGTCAAATGTGTCTTAAACATGAGCCAGAGGGAAGCGATGGAGTAGTTTCTTCTGTGGCTAAGGACAGAGAAAACTGTCTAAGATCCATATACATAGTTTTCTCACACCATCAGTTCTCACTTTCAATATATGAACCAGACTTTCTGCCCCTTTCCCTCTCTGCCCACCCATTCAGCTGGAAAGCACTGTGGATTTCACAAAACGGCGAGCATCTGAGAAATATTGGGATTTAAGGAAGTGGTAAATTATGCAGATGCTGTTGATAAACTGGATCTCTAAAGCCAGCTGTCTGTAGCTAAGCCAAACCTTGACTTAAACAAATGGCTATGGCTGTTAAAGCCAGCAGGGACCCCAGAGAGTATCAAGTACAGACACTCTTCTCACAGATGAGGCATCCAGGGTAGAGATGCGTAAGTGCCTTCTCCAGGGTCATTCAGGTGCAAGTGGCAGAGACAGGATGCTGAGTCAGATCTTTTGACTGGAGGTTCTGTGCTACTGCCATGAACCACACATGGAATGACTGCAAATCCAATGGCATTTGCAACCACAAGCAATTGGCTGTCCATAGGTTGGGATTTTGTGAAAAGATTGCTGCACCCTTCTTTGAGCTAGTCTAAGAAGGGGAAATGACACACACACACACACACACACACACCCCTTATGGACTGTGCTTTTTCAGTCCTCAAGTTAGAAAGCAAACCTTTAGGCCCTTAAGCTTCTAACAAATTGTGTACAACCCTCCCTAGCCAGTAATTGGGATGCTTTCTGTAATATCAAACAATATGATATCAACCATTTATTTTGTCTAAAACAGTGAAAACTTTTGACCAATCCAAAGAAATTACCTTTACATATAATGCCATTATAATTGCTCAGAGGTATTCTCAGAGTTTGAGAATTTCAGATGGTTTAGTAAATACTTCTTGCTGGCAATCTTTTGACTTTAGCAACTCCCAGATGAGGCTTGTCCAAAAAGAAAAAAAAAAAAAAAATTCAGGGAAGGGAAAGGAAAAATTGTGGATGTTCTACTAAAAGACTGGATGTAAAAGTTTTATTTGGCTCACACTGTGTTTGGCCTGGGAAGCAAGGATTTCCCTCGATTCTGCTCTAGAATTAAATGTCTTACCATTTTGCCAGATATCTCATCTTTTCTTAAAGATGTCATCAGAATGATAAATTTGTTGGAGTAAGAAATAGGACTGTCTGGGAAAGGTTAAAGGGCACAAGAATCCCATTTCTTGCACAGCAGTCTAGTCAGGGATGGTCACTTATTCTCCATACATCAGTAGCTGGCATTCAGTGCTGGCTGTGAGCTAAGACCCCCACTTACAAGGAACTAGACATTCATCATTTTCCCAGCTCCCGAGCAAAAAGCAGGGCTCTGCTGCCATTGAATAAGGGGTGTTCCAGTAACACCCACAGATGCTGTAGGCAAAATAAAATGAGATCTTATCAGTCCACTACGGTCTTCTCTGCTGGTGACCCCTTCTCAGATAGGAAAGTTACCTACCAAGAGGGACATAGAATGTCATCCATTCCAGGGAAGCATTTCCTCTCTCCCTTTGTACTCAAAACACCATTTTCGTGAAAATGTTGGTGGCCCTGTGATTGAAGGAAAAGGGAGGGGACTAGGTCAGCGGTCCATGCTAAACCTAACCCTAACTCTCAGCCAGCAGTGATTGTCACAGAGGCTGAACTGACCTTGAGGCTCAGAGTCTCAAGACCTCTCTGAGAAGGATTGTGTCTCTGAGTGTGTCTGATGGTAGTTTACTGGTTATGTGATAAGGAACTGGAGAGCCAGCTGTCCTGTCTTCCAGATCCTGGACGCATCAGAGTATGCATTCTGGTTCTACTCTCACCTTTCCATTTTCACCTCTCTTCCTTCCTCCACACAATCCTGTTAGAGAATCAAATCTCTAATCAACCAGTCTATAACTGGGAAGGAAGGAGGGGTAGGTACAATCTAATGACTGTCATAACCTATCTGTTTTCTAAGTCTTAAAACCCTTTATTTCAATTTTAAAAATATACAAATATACCATTTAAATTATATCACATGATACATATACTTCCCAGGTGGAGCTAGTGGTAAACACCTGCCTGCCAATGCAGGAGACATAAGAGACAAGGGTTCAATCTTAAAATTGGGAACATTCCCTGGAGAAGGAAATGGCAGCCCACTCCAGTATTCCTGCCTGGAGAATCCCATGGACAGAGGTGGACAGAGGAGCCTGGCAGGCTATAGTTTTTAGGGTTGCAAAGACCAAAGTGACTTAGCACATAACACACACATACAATATTATTGTATATTAAATATATGTAAATATACAAACATAGAAATACATAAATATACAATGTTTTTTTATCAGTGTATAAGGCCAAGGTCTTTTCTTTCGGTGTGAGATTATTATGTTTGGTGATCCATAAAATATTTCTGACATCAACCATACCCATAATGTTTTGCCTACTATTTCCAACTTCAACTTTTCAAAGATGAACAGAAATCTAAAGACATTTCCACTATCAACTGGAGAATAAAAAATTGTAATTTCTATTACTTTTTCCCAGCCCTGTTGAACACATGTAGCTATAGTTTATCTTTAGTCTGGGGCAATGATTATTTTGTGAGATCTACATCAGTGGTCATAGAATAAATAGCCAAAAGGTGCAAACTACCTAAATTACCTTCCACTGGTGAATGGATAAGCAAAATATGGTAAGGCCACAGTCCATAGGATAGCAAAGGGTTGGACATGACTGAGCAACTTTCACGTCACTTCATGGCCACATGAAGAAATGTTATTCAACCATAAAAGGAATGAATTGGGCTTCCCTGGTGCTTAGTGGTAAAGAATCCACCTGCCAATGCAGGAGATGCAAGAGATGTGGGTCTGCTCCCTGGCCTGGGAAAATCCCACATGCCCCGGAGCAANGGTTGGACATGACTGAGCAACTTTCACGTCACTTCATGGCCACATGAAGAAATGTTATTCAACCATAAAAGGAATGAATTGGGCTTCCCTGGTGCTTAGTGGTAAAGAATCCACCTGCCAATGCAGGAGATGCAAGAGATGTGGGTCTGCTCCCTGGCCTGGGAAAATCCCACATGCCCCGGAGCAACTGAGTCCATGGCCAGAGTTATTGAGCCTGTGTTCTTAGAACCTGGGAGCTGAAACTACTGAGTCCACATGCCATAGTTCTGAAGCCCATGCACCCTAAAGCCTGCACTTTACAACAAGAAGACCCACTGCAACGAGAAGTCCGAGCATCGGAACTAGAGAGTAGACCTGCTTGTCACAACTAGAGAAAAGCCCATACAACAGCAAAGAACTAGCACAGTCAAAAATAAATATTAAAAAAAAAAAAGTAAGGAGGGTTTCCCCCGCGGCTTAGGGGTAAAGAATTTGTGTACAATGCAGAGACTTCAGGAGACACAGGTTCAATCCCTGGTTCAGGAAGATCCCTGGAGGAGGGCATGGGCAACCCACTCCAGTATTCTTGCCTGGAGAATCCCATGGACAGAGCAGCCTGGCAGGCTACAGTCCATGGGGTCCTAAAGAGTCAGACACAACTAAGCGACTTAGCACGCACTCAATGCTGGATAGATCCCTAGACATCTCTGATTTAAAAAGGAATGAAATGCTGATACGTGCTATAACATGGATGGATGATCCTCAAAAATACTATACTAAAGAAAAAGAAGCTAGACTCAAAAGGTCACATATTGTATGATTCTGTTTGTATAGTATGTTTAAAGTAGGTAAAGCTATAGAGGCAGAAAGTAGACTGATGGTTGTCAGGGTCTTGGAGGATGAGTGATGGGGAGGGACTGTTTAAGGGGTTCAAGGTTTCCTTTCAGAGTGATAAACATTTGGGAACTCGATAGAGGTGGTGGTTGCACACCACTGTGAATGTACTAAATGGTTAACTTTAGATCATATAAATTTTAACTCAAAGCAGATGACACCACCCTTATGGCAGAAAGTGAAGAGGAGCTAAAAAGCTTCTTGATGAAAATGAAAGAGGAGAGCGAAAAAGTTGGCTTAAAGCTCAACATTCAGAAAACGAAGATCATGGCATCCGGTCCCATCACTTCATGGGAAATAGACGGGGAAACAGTGGAAACAGTGTCAGACTTTATTTTTGG
>SJYV01013006.1:89374-129392 GCA_006410875.1 Neotragus pygmaeus | reverse complement strand
TTTTTTTTTTTTGGGTCTCTGCAAACAATGAGGCAAATTTAGACTGAGAATTTATAACATAATATGTTTCCATCATAGACACACTAGCTTTGGCATGCGTGCTCAGTCCTGGCCAACTCTGTGCAACTCTATGGACTGTAGCCCACCTGGCTCCTCTGTCCATAGGATTCTCCAGGCAAGAATACTGGAGTGGGTTGCCAAGCCCTCCTCCAGGGGATCTTCCCAACCTAGGGATCGAACCAGCTTCTCTTACATCTCCTGCATTGGCAGGTGGATTCTTTACCACTAGCACCACCTGGGAAGCCATTAGCTTTGGCAAACAATTACAAACTTCTTTGAAATAAGAAGGGAAAAAAAAAAAATCTCTCTCAGTGATCTGAGGCTGTCCCTGAAGTTTGGATGGAAGGAAAAATGAGGACTGAATTTCTGGTCAGTTTCCAAACTTTAGATTGAGTGAGGAGTCACTAGTTGTTCTGCAACATGATAAATGATTTCTATCTGAGGACAAAAGGCCTGTAATATTCTCCAGATTATTGAATAGTGGAAAAGAGAATAAAAAAGGCTTCTCCATGGGAGATATAGTGATGACTATTTATAATGCTTCCAAGAATCCTCAGTGAAGTTCCACAGAATGGAAACACTCAGGCCAACACTCCTGGCATGAAAATAGAGACAAGCTTGTTAAAATATGTTTTTGAGGGAAATATTGATGCATAATTAAGGGGTGATTCCAGGGCAACTTTGAGTCTGTTATAATTCTGAAGTTCTCAACAAATGAAACAGTAAGATTTTGGCTGATTTTATTGCTTTAGGACGTTCATTAATGTTAATCTAGTGCTCATGTGTAAATCTTTTTTTTTTTTCCTTTTCCTTTTTCAAATAAACTTTTTTTTAATTGGAGAATTGCTTTACGATGTTGTGTTGGGTTTCTGCCATACAACAAAGTAAATCAGCCACAGGTATACATATGTACTTTCCCTCCTGAACCTCCGTCCCACCTCTCACTCCAGCCCAGCCCTCTAGGTCGTCACAGAGCTCTGGGTTGAGCTCACTGTATCATACAGCAAATTCTCACTGGCTGCCTGCTTTACATATGATAATGTATATGTCTCACTGCTACTCTTTCCATTCATCCCACCCTCTTCTCCCACTGTTCCACAAGTTTGTTCTCTATGTCTGCGTCTCTATTGCTGCTCTCCACTCATGTATAAATCTTCACTCAGTTTTAGGATTTGAACTCCCCATCTTCCCTCTTTTCTCTTCTTCATGCTTGTTGAATTTTAACTACACAAAATACAATCTGTTTATTGTTGAAAAAGTGAGAAAGAGAAATAAACAGAAAGGAAAAAAAAAAAAACACCTGTAATCTTACCGATAAATCAAAAGTCATAATGAACATATGGGCAACTATCCTGATGGCTTTTTGCCTTTCCCTTACGTAAATAAAATGTGTGTGTGTGCGCGCGCGCGCGCGCGCGCGTGTGTGTGTGTGTGTGTGTGTTTATGTGCAGTTCTAGAAAAGTTTATGGTGCTGTAAGCTAGAGATCCCTAATCTATTTGGGATCATGGCACCAGATGGGGAAGGCCTAACACCTTAGTTGAAATCTGGGTGGGAGAGGCCCTGTCAAGGCATGGTATGCTTTTCTTCTGGATCTAAATCTTTCCAACTTCACCTTTGAGACATCCCAGAGATGAGATGCCTGAACCTGTGACTGGAGAGTGATCCTTTGCATATAAGTCCCAAAGGTGACTCAGGCTGAAGGCCTTAGCTGGAAACAGTCAGAAAACAATATTTCCCAGACCCATAGCTTTGCAGATTACAATCCCAAGTAGGGCCTTCTCACTGTGTCCGTGACTACAGAGAATAGTTACTCTTTCTGGATCATGTGAGTCCTGGAAAGGCCACACTATTCATGCACTGAGAATCAGGATCCTGAATAGAAGCTGCTAGCAGAAGAGGGAGGTTTGCTTTATTTAGATGGTTTGTGCCATTCAGCTGGGCTTCCTAGGTGGTGTTAGTGGTAAAGAACCTGCCTGTCCATGCAAGAGACTTAAGAGACATGGGTTCGATCCCTGAATCGGGAAGATCCCCTGGAGGAGGGCATGACAACCCATTCCAGTATTCTTGCTTGGAGAATTCCAAGGACAGAGGAGCCTGGCGGGCTACAGTCCATAGCGTCGTACAGAGTTGGACACAGCTGAAGCGACTTGCATGCCATTCAGCTAACTCACAAGCCACTGAAGAGTCTTTTCTCCATTTAGTGTACTTAGTTGCTTGTAACCAAGATGAACTCTGCCTGATTTAAGGGGAAAGAACATTCCGGAAAGGCAATTGCTGGCGAGGTGAGAGAATGAAGCTCAGCAGATGGGCAGCAGAGGCACTAAGTAGGTAGAGAATATGATGATCTGGGAGGGCTTGCCTGCTTCTCTGCCTCAAGCACCAAGGCCAAGCCTTCTCTTTCCATTTTAATGGTGAAATAAACAAACCTATATTGAATAACCTAAATATTTTAAAAGGAAGAGCATTTTCTATGAATTCCCACTCCGTTAATGAACATTTTGTCAGAAAAGTGTTAGTCGTGTCCGACTCTTTGCCACCCCACACACTGTAGCTCGCCAGGCTCCTCTGTCCGTGGGATTCCCCAGGCAAGAATACTGGAGTGGATTGTCATTCCCATCCCCAGAGGATCTTCCCAACCCAGGGATCGAACCTGTGTCTTCTGCACTGCAGACAGATTCTATAACATTTGAGCTACAGGGAAGCTCTTTTTTTTAATTCAGAAAAAGGCTGTCATAAATATTGGCTTCACCAAAACACATTAAGGATGCAATTAGTAAGCCTGTGAGACTGTGGAAATTCTCTTACTATCATTAAATTATCATAGTGCTATTTAAAATAATTCTCTGAGGCCAAGACTTTTCTTAACCATTGCAAAGTACAGATGGAGACCCAGTACCATGTCTAAGGTACTTCCCTGTAGCTCATACAGTAAAGAATCTGCTTGAATGCAGGAGATCTGGGTTTGATCCCTGGGTCAGAAAGATCTTCTGGAGAAGGGAATGGCAACCTATTCCTGTATTCTTGATTGGAGAATCCCATGAACAGAGGAGCCTGGTGGGCTACATTCCATGGGTATGCAGAGTCAGGCACAACTGAGTGACTAAGCACACAATACATATGAACTGCTATGCTTGGAGCTGAAGGCATATGTGATGAGACACAGTTGCCTTGTAGAACGTACTAGAATGAGTGAGATGTTCCTGAGTGGACAGAGGCAGCACTGCCCTCTGGCCCCCTGTTCTCATCAGGGAAAATGGCCCTGTTCACTTCTGGGGATGTGTTTTAGTGGAAGTCTAAACCTTTCTGTTTTTCCTCTGGCCGGTAGTTTCCCTTTGATTTATGAGTGAGCAGTGCTTTTGGTTTGATTCATTTTGTTTCCCAGCTGGGACCTACCTGGGTTTCATGTTCCCCTCCTCTCCTCCACCTTCCCTCCCAAAGTCTCAGGCCTTCTCCTGGGCCCCAGGGGGCTTCACTCCTGCCCTCCTGGCAGGTGGTGAGGCTTCAAAGGGACACCAAGTCTCAAAGCTCCCTGGCTGCACGTGGCCCCATCCTCCCCATCCTATGGTTTCAAACCACACACTCAAGTCAAGTCTTCCCCGAGGGCTCAGATTTTATGGACCAAATAAAGGAAAAGCAAAATCACTTTAAAGGGCCCTGGGTTGGTACTGGTATCCTACAATCTGGAAGAGAAAAGCTCTAATTTATCACCTCAACATGTCCCTCGACAATAACAAAGCCAGGGGATATACACCTCATTGATAAAGATGAAAGAAATCTTTCTGTAACTATGTAGAGTTTACATGTACTTTTACATATGCCATCTTATTTATTTCTTCAATAAATCTGTGGGTTAGGAGAAACAGATAGTATTATTTACATTTTACACATAGGGAAAAAGGAGCTCAAAGTTTGTCTGTGAGCACACAACCGACAGACAGCTAGAATGCAAACTCAGGTCTTCTGACTACAAATTTCTCATTATGCTATCCTCTTATCACACCACCAAATGTTACAAGGTTTTAGATGAACCATGTGAGCCACAGAAATGTAACAACCGTGTGTTATCAAGTACTCATAGGTTTAAAATCACATATACCACATTGGTCTTATCCCCGTTTACATTTGGTCAACCCCTGCATGCCACCACACATGTTTGCAGTGTATCTGACTCTGTTGCCATTTTCTATCATCTTGTGCAATAGTTTGATTCATCTGTTTCTCTTGCACTCCATTCCCACAAGGGAAGGGAACATATCTGATTCTGCACACCTCAAATTCCCAACGGAATTCTTGACTCCCCTTAAGTTCTCAAAAAATATTTTTCGGGTAAGTCTCTGAAGGAAGGAAGAATCAAAATGAAATAGCTAGTGATTCGATTTGGGACTCTACTCTCAACTAGAAATCAATGGGACCTATGAGAGGCCAAAGGAAAACACTCATAAAAATGATTATAGGTTGTTCTTGGACTCTGTGGTTAACAGGGGAGAAAGCAGGGCACCTTTCCAACTCATATGAACGGGAGTGCGTGTGGCTCTTACTCCTGGGAGGCCCTTCTGCGGCTCTTTGTTTTCCTTCCTTGGCTGTAGCTTGAGAAAGCAGAGCTGGGGCAGGGGGTGGAAGAGAAATGTGGCCCCAAGTAGGCGAGACCTGGCAGGGTTACCTTGTCTGGGCTTTCTGGAGCTGCCTGCTCTCAGAGTATGTGGCCTCTCTTCTGGATCCCTAACCCACATCCAGAGGCCACGTGCAGGCCAAAGTCAATTCAGCTGCAGCCTTGGGCATGGAGAAGGGTTCTTACTGCAACACCTGAGCCTTTGGGGACATCTGCTGTCTATTTCTTTTGGCATCGCCAGAAGAAAAGAGAACCCTTCCACTCCAGATGGTGCCAAATCCCATCATCCTCCTTCAAGAGGAAAACTTCTGTGGGTTGGAGAGACTTACCCTAAAAGGATGGGGAAACATGTTCCATATCTGTGTCAACTCTGTGTTTGCAATTCTTGCCATTGGCTTCCACGAATGACTTTTCACGAACTGCAGATGAAAGAATTATTATATAAAACGTGACCAAAGCAATCATGTATCTAAATATAAAACNCTCTCTTGGTAAATGTCACATTCCGCTTAAATACCTGTGGGCTATTTTCAAATATCTTTTGATACCAATTTCTAACATAATTCCACAATGATAAAAGAAAACACTTTGAATGATTTCAATACCTTTAGATCATGAATTTTTTGCACCTTGTTTTATGTCCCTAGATATATTCCAGTGTCTCCTGGTTTATAGTCTATGGGAACTAGAATAGAAATTTGTATCCCGCTATTGTGTGAAAATTGTATAAATATTAATTATGTTGAATTGGTTCATAGTGCTTTTCTACTATATCCTTTTACTTTTCTATCTATTCATTCTACTAACTTTTGAGAACTTGAAATTGAAACTCCAGCTAAAAATCTTGACTTATCCACTTAAAATGATAGTCATAATTGACTGCACCAATTTTTGTACTAGGAAATTAGGCAAAAATGTCATTGAGTGTCAATGAGAGAAGAAACCATAAGGAAATCAGAGAGATCCATCTCACCTCTTAATTATCTTTTGTGACACTAAGTCAATTAACTTTTCTAAGCTTTGGTTTTCTCATCTGTAAAATGGAAATGATAATACCCTCTGTTAACCACAAATATGGCACCTATCAATTTCTCTATTATCCTCTCCTTTTCTCTTCCTCAAACTTAGTGACATAAACACACTGAAACACACATAATTAATTTGGATAGCAAAAGGTATTTCTCTACAATATATAAAGCTTTAACAAATCTCTTTGTTAACTATGAACAAGGCATTCCTCTGTCAAAAACAAGGAACTGCAGGAAGTCAATTAAATTTCATATGCCTTTCAATTTGAAATTGATGAAAAAATAGATGAAAACTAGTCATTTCAGTCACATCCCCAGAATTAGCCATCTCACCAGTGGTATCAGTAGGATATCTATCACTTTCTTTTCTAAAACAATATGGACTTATGTTTTAGATTTTTTTTCTCTTGCTCCTCCTCCAATAAAAATGAGCTGAAAATGAGCTTTATTCAGTCACACAGACTGGATTTATCTTGTTTTTACGCTTTCATTCTTGACCTTACTCTGCAACATTTATAGTTGGTATCTGTGGGCATGGACCAAGTGAGAACAAGAAACAGAACACAGAAGGGAGACATGAACAGCTAGTTGGATGGCAGCAAAATACACTGCAAAGGGCACTAGCCCAGGGAATCAAGGATCTCAGATTGGTTTCAGAAAACCTGAACTTTGAACTTAAATTTATTAATCTATAAGATGCTAATCCAGGAGTTGTCTTCCAGCTCCAATATTCTCGATTAACTATGGGGTATCTTTTGCTTTTAATAAATTAACAAGACTGAGTAGAGTGTGATGGGGGGGTGCCATTAATGTTTTATAAGGTTCATAGTTTGGGTGGACAGGACAAGGTGGAGAACTACTACAAATTAATGGAATTCTTTAGAAGAGAAATTTAGTAAAATATATTTAGAACATAAGACTCAGATAGATAGTGGTTGCAAGCTACAGTTTCGCTGTTTTCAGAGTGGCAGGATTTCAATGTCTATTTAGTTAAGCTGTTTAACATAGTTATCATAGCCATAAATTAAAGACAATAATATAGCTATCTGAAGGGGGCTGATTATTGTGAAGATTAAATTTTGGTAGAGAATTACTCCACTCACAAATCAGCATATGGAAAGTGCTCAACATATATGTCAATATTTTCTATTATGTTTTGGCCCAGTGACCTCACTCTTGAGGATTTATTCTTAAGAAATAATTATAAAGAAAAAATAAAGCATTTAATGAGATAATTTGTGGTATTACTGAATGCAGCAGGAAAAAAAACTGCAAAATATTTAAATGTTTGACAATTAAAAAGTGGTTATACACCTGATAGAGAAATAAGCCACTGAAATTATTATTATAAGGGGTAGATTATATCATGAGAAAAAGTATATGATATAATGCTAAGTAAAGAAAGCATGACCCAAATGCTTCTATATTATGATTTCAACCATATAATAAGGTACATACATGTATATAAGGACTAGAAAAGAACACAGAAAATGAAATCAGTTGATTATTTGGATAAATGGAGTTATCTTGGTTTTTTCTTAAAAAAATTTTTTTTCAATATTAGTGTGGTATTGTTATATAATGCACATGAAAATTCAGTACATAAAAACAAATGAAAGAAACAAAAGGAAAAAACCTTCCAGGTAAAGGATGTGAGTGTGTGTGTGTGTGTGTGTGTGTGTTAGTCACTCGGTTGTGTCCCACTCTTTGTGACCCCATGGACTGTAGCCCACCAGGCTCCTCTGTTCATGGAATTCTCCAGGCAAGAATACCAGAGTAGGTTGCCATTTCCTCCTCCAGGAGATCTTCCCGACCTAGGGATCAAACCCAAGTCTCCTGCATCACAGGCAGATTCTTTACTCTCTAAGCCCCCAGGGAAACCCCCAGGTAAAGGATAACATTAGTACATGACAGTTTGGGCTCATCTGGGATTATAAAGGGGGCATTAAGCCCAGGACATCCTAACAGTTTACACATTTCTACAATGTATGCATAGGGAGATTAGAAGGTATGCTTTTGTTGTGATTATTTTACTGACAGAGCTAGATTTTAAACTCTTCTGGCCACTCCATTTACTCCAAGAGCAATTCAATATCCACTGAACTTAGAAAGAAACAAACAAAAAAGAAAATCATATCCAAATGAGCAACAATAGCCAAAGAAAACCATTTGAGTAGCAGGTCATCAAAATTTCAAAGTGATCCCATAAGCATAGAAGGGTTAAGAATAAACTGAATAAATAATTCAAACCATGCAGAATCAGTGTAGATAAAAGCCCATGGATGTGGAACATTCATTTCTAACTGACACATGGAATGTAAGTAAAGGGTTTAACAGTTGTTACATTCTTAAATGTGTGCTTCTGCTGCTGCTAAGTCGCTTCAGTTGTGTTCAACTCTGTGCAACACCATAGGCGGCAGCCCACCAGGCTCCCCCGTCCCTGGGATTCTCCAGGCAAGAACACTGGAGTGGNGCCAAAGCTAATGGCTTCCCAGGTGGTGCTAGTGGTAAAGAATCCACCTGCCAATGCAGGAGATGTAAGAGAAGCTGGTTCGATCCCTAGGTTGGGAAGATCCCCTGGAGGAGGGCTTGGCAACCCACTCCAGTATTCTTGCCTGGAGAATCCTATGGACAGAGGAGCCAGGTGGGCTACAGTCCATAGAGTTGCACAGAGTTGGCCAGGACTGAGCACGCATGCCAAAGCTAGTGTGTCTATGATGGAAACATATTATGTTATAAATTCTCAGTCTAAATTTGCCTCATTGTTTGCAGAGACCCAAAAAAAAAAAAAAATCAAGACGCCAAATAAGCTGCTATTCTGTACTACAGGAAAATCTAAAACCAGTCTCTATTACTTTGCTCCATGTGATTCTAAGAGGGAGAATGAAAAGTCCAGAAGAATAAGTATCTACAGAAGGTGGGCATGAGAAAAGGTAAATCACTTGTCATGGTTTCTTTTAAGCAGCAAGAGTTAGATGGAGAGGTTTGAGAGGAGACTTGATTCAAACGTGGATGAAAATCCCACCATACGTTAGCCTTATGATCTTGAAGAAACTACTTCATCTCTCTGCCTGGATTTTCTCATCTATAAAAAGGGAATTCTATTAAAAATCCCTTTACATTGGCTAGTGTGGGATTTTATTTTAATTTTCAGTTTTTGCCTCTTTATATGGAATGCTGTGTAGAATCAAGTATCATGCTTGAAAATTACAAATTAGTATTGAAATTTAAGATGGTGTGCTTTTGAGCTTGCATATCACTGCTACGTTATTTGAAGCACTGATACATCTGTGTTAAAATTTTAAATGTAATATATTTAAAAGGGGGGAATTCTAATAGTATCTGTTTCATATTTCTTTTCCCTTNTGAAAATTACAAATTAGTATTGAAATTTAAGATGGTGTGTTTTTGAGCTTGCATATCACTGCTACGTTATTTGAAGCACTGATACATCTGTGTTAAAATTTTAAATGTAATATATTTAAAAGGGGGGAATTCTAATAGTATCTGTTTCATATTTCTTTTCCCTTCTGTTTGCTTGTACATCTTTGTTTTGCTCTGTTTTACTTTTAAGGATGCAGTAAGATATATCACATAGAGTACCAGCACCATGTCCAGAACATAATTCTCAATATACCTTGGTCTTTCAAACTTTATCTGAGAAATACTTCCAGCCATTGTGGAGTAACAGGGACAAGATTTACCCTTCTGCCTGGACAACGTAAAAACAAGACAAAGTCTATGAAGAAAAAATTTTCCAGACATTGGACACAAGGCAACAAAGGACAATAATCCCTAAGAGATGAGAAACAAATGAACCTAGTCCCTTAACTTCCCCCAGCTTCCTACCTAGTAAGAGTCTCCAGATCACAGAACAGAGATGGAGACCCCAGGTCCAACCTGGCAATCTCCCCATATAAAGGAGACAGAATTGTGAGTGTGGGGAGGCCAAGGAGTCTAGAATTTCAGGGCAAAATACTAAACAGCTACACAGTGAGAACTCTGAAGGGCTGCAGAAGGTCCTCCAGCGTTCCCAGGTGAATACTGATCAGCACATGCATGTAAGAAAACTTCCAGGAAAAGAATCTCCTCAAAGTACTAGAGTGAACAGATCCCAAAGATCATACTAGACCAGGAATAGCTCTTTATCATACCAGCCGGAGTGGTTGTTCTTCAGCTGCTAAGTTATGTCGGACTCTTTGCAACCCCAAGGAGTGCTGTGCACTAGTCTTTCCTGTCTTCCACTATCTCCTGGAGTTTGCTCAAACTCATATCCATTGAGTCAGTGATGACATCCAACCATCTCATACTCCATTACCCCCTTCTCCTCCTTCACCAGCCAGTTTGGAAAACCTCATAATTCATGGGCACTAGGTAGAGTATTGGGAAGAATCTTGCCTCAACAATGGGATAAAATTAGTCTTATACTAAAGACTGCTTTGGTATCACCTAAAGGCAACAGCACCCCACTCCAGTACTCTTGCCTGGAAAATCCTATGGACAGAGGAGCCTGGTAAGCTGCAGTCCATGGGGTCACTAAGAGTTGGATACGACTGAGCGACTTCACTTTCACTTTTCACTTCCATGCATTGGAGAAGGAAATGGCAACCCACTCCAGTGTTCTTGCCTAGAGAATCCCAGGGACGGGGGAGCCTGGTGGGCTGCTGTCTATTGGGTCACACACAGTCGGACACGACTGAAGTGACTTAGCAGTAGCAGCAACAAAGCATAAGAGCAACCCCCGGAAGATCAAAGGGTTTGCCAAGTAACTCCGATAACATATTAGCTTTCTACTGCTGCATTAATAATTACCCTGAAAACTTACTGACTAAAATAAAACTACACACTGTTATGTCACCCAGTTCTGTGGGTCAGGAATCCAGGAGCAACTTAGCTGAGTGATTCCAGCTCAAGCTTGCTCAAGAAGCTGTAATCAAGCTATCAACTAGGGTTGCAATATCTGAAGACCTGACTGGACATGTAGGATCTACCTCTAAGGTGACCCATTCACATCCCCTTAGGCTGGAGGCCAACATTCCCTGCTCTGGCTGTTAGCAAGAGGACTCAGCCCCTCACTACATGAATCTCTCCATAAGTTAACTTGAGTGCTCTAATGACATGATAAGCTTATAGAAAGACTAATAAGGAATACAAAAAAGAGGACATGGATTTTCTGTACAAAGAATGAAAAAGGTGGCATCACTAAAGATTCTATAGGTATTCGAAGAATAATAAGGAAATACCATTAATAATACTATCACAACAAATTCAACAACTTAGATATAGTGAACAAATTCCTTAAAAGAAATAAACTATCAATGCTCCCCAAGAAGAAACAGATAAACTAAATACTACTATATCTATTAAAGAAAGAAAAAATAATGTCATAGCCAATGGGATTTGTTTCAGGAATGAAGATTGTCTCAATCAAGATAATTTACCAGTTTTAGAAACTAAAAACAAAAAGATGTATGATCACTTCAGTGATCATTTGCAAAATCAAATGTCTGTTCCTAATTGGAAAAAAAAAAAAAACCTCTCAGCAAACTAGAAATACAAGAGAACTTCCTCAACCTGATAAAGAACATCTATAGAAACCTACTTATTTGGTAAAAGACTAGATGTTTTCCTCCAAGATCAGAAACAAGATAAAGATATCCACTCTCACACCTTTTATTCAGCAGTTGTCCTGGAGGTTCTTTCCAAGGTAATTAGGCAAGAAAGAGAAATAGCATCCACATAGAAAATAAAGATGTAAAATTATTTTTAATTGATGATGATTATGATTATTTCTTTAAAACATCCTGTGACTATCCTAGCACTAATAAGTGGATTTTGCATGGTTGCAGGATTCAAGGTCAATATCCAAAAATCAGTTTTATTTCTAGATGCTATTTGCAAATAATTGGAAATAGACATTTTAAAAAGTAGTATTTTCAGTAGCATCAATGACTATAAAATACTTAGGGTTAATTGTGAAAAATAATGTAAACATCTATGCATGAAAAATTGTATAACATTGTTGAGAGAAATTTAAGAAAGATCTGAATAAATGGAGCAATATATCACCTTCATGAGTCAGACACACATTATCAAGATGTTAATTCTCCTTCAATTAACCAACATAATCCCAATCAAATTTCCCAGATGGTTTTTTTGGCCCCAACTTGCAAACTGATTCTAAAATTCACACAGAAACAACTTTCAGAAAGAAAAATAAATTTGGAAAACTTCTACTATCTTGTTTTAAGACTTATTTTAAAAGCTACAGTAATTAAAACAGTATGTTATTAACATGTATGGCCAACTGATTTTTTACAAATGTGGAAGGGATATTCAGTCTTGAAAGAATAGCATTTTCAACAGATATTTTTGGATCAAGTGGATATCCATGTGCCAAAAAAAATTAATTTGAATTCATACCACACCTCACACCAAATGCAGAAATTAATTCAAAATAATCATAAGCCCAAGTGTAAAATCTAAAGCTAAAATTTCTAGAACACACAGGAGAAAATATTTGCAACCATGAGTTAAGCAAATGTTTCTTATATAACATCAAAAGCAAGAGCCTTAAAAAAATTAAAATGTATAACTTTTTTTATCTGCATCAAAATTAGGAATGTCTATCCTTTGAAAGATACTATTATGAGAATAAATAGAAAATTCACAGGTTAAGAGAAAATATTTGTAAATCTTAAACTTGATAAAGAGTTTGCATCCATAATTTGTAAAGAATCTTCAAAACAAAATAGTAAAAAAAATAATCAAATAAAAAGTGAACAAAAAGCTAAGAAACTTCATCAAAGAAGATACATGAATGCAATGAAAAGAAAGAAGAAAAGCGTATCCTTAATCATTTGTCACTAGTGAAATGTAAATTAAAACCACACTAAGATACCATTACTACATACTTACTAGAATAAAAAAGACTGACCTTAACAAGTGTTGGTAAGAATATGGAGTGACAGAAACTCTCATACGCTGCTCAAGGCATGCAAGATGGTACATTTTGGAAAGTAGTATAGTAGTTTTAAAAAAATTTAACCATCCAGCTACCATATAACCCAGATATCTCACTCTTAAGTATTTACTCAAGAGAAATGAAAGCACTTGTACACAAATGTCTATAGCAACATTACTTATAATAGCCTAAGACTAGAAACAATCCAAATGTCCAGTAAGTGAATGGATAAACACATGGCAGTGTATCCCTATAATGGAATACTACTCAGCAATATTAATGAATGCACTATTGATACACATAAAGGATGAATCTCAAAATAATTATATTGAGTTTAAAAAGCTAGACAAAAATAGAGGGAGATGCTATATGATTGTATTTATATAAAATTCTAGAAAGGTTAATGAATTTAATACAGAAAGCAGGTAAGTAGTGGCCTGGGGACATGGAGAGGGGTATGATGAAGAGATTATAAAGGAGCACTATTTGGGTATTTGTAGATGTTTATTTTCCTGAATTTGATGATAGTCTCATGGTGATGTATACATATCAAAAACTCATCAAATTGTATACTTTAAATAACTTTGTTCAGGGTTAATTACAACTCAATAAAGATATTTTTTAGAACTCAAGTCTAATTTTTTTTAAATTTGTGAAATGATGATTGTGTACTTTATTCACTGTAGTTTTTATTTTTGATTGTAGAAAATTGAAAACAATAAATGCTATTAATAAAGTTCTAGATAAATATGCTAACCTATGGTGCATCCACACAATAAAATATATGCAGTTGTAAAAAATGAATGAAGAACATCTCTACATACTGATTTGGAAGTTGCTCAGAGAAAGAAAAAGGTAAACACTCCCTTCCATGAGTACTGAATGGGGTAGTCTGGAGGTTCCAGAATACTAAGAATCTATATTCAAATGTTTATTTAAAGATATCCATTGATTTGGGATCCTGAGTATTGTCCTCTGCCATTTAAATTAAAAGTTTATATCTGTATATGTGTGTTTAGTGGTGGAGAATAAGAATCTGTATTCAGGATGCTTGGGGCTGGTGCACGGGGATGATCCAGAGAGACGTTGTGGGGTGGGAGGTGGGAGGGGGATTCAGGATTGGGAGCTCGTGTACACCTGTGGTGGATTCATGTCGATGTATGGCAAAGCCAATAGAGTATTGTAAAGTAAAATAAAGTAAAAAAAAATAAAAACACAAAGCAATAAAAAAAAGAATCTGTATTCATTACCAATATATTCAATATATTATATATTTGCTCATATATATATGAATAAAGAATATCTATAGATATAGATACTCTGAAAAGATTCCAAAAAATAGAAAACCATGTTAGAGAAATAGAAGGATGGGGGAGTAAGTATAGCAAGAATATTTTTTAAATTAAATTGAAAATTTGTATCAAAACTTTTTGAATCTTTTTAAAACACAGAAAAATTCTGCCTAGGGACAGAGGAAAAGGAGAATTTATAGTGATAGCTTTAAAAAGGTATATTTATTCAGATATCTGGGACTAAGACCTCAGGGCTTCTTCAACCAAGAGCAAAAAGTAAGTAAAATAACTAAACTTCAAAGTTGTAGACACTTTTTTGAGATTTCCCCCCTAGTTTCTTAGACCTCTTACTGAATTTCACAAAGCTTATTTCTGTTTCAGTTTTTTGATGTATCCTGCTGAATTTTTAGTCTTACAACACTTTCATAAAATGAATTAAAACTGTTAAAACTCCATGTGTGCAGGTGCTGAGTCACCTCAATCTTGTCCAACTCTTTGCAACCCATGGACTATAGCCCACCAGGCTCCTCTGTTCATAGGGTTCTCCAGGCAAGAATACTGGAGTGGGTTGCATGCCATCCTTCAGGGGATCTTCCCAATCCAAGAACTGAACCTGCATCTCTTACATCTCCTACCCTGACAGGTGGATTCTTAACCAGTAGCACCACCTGGGAAGTCCTAACAACTTCATAGTGTGTATTGTATTTCTTTTTGTTGGTATATTTCTAATAGATAAGGACCAAATATTCAGGACATTAATCTGTTCCTCTCTTTTTCTGTTTTCCCCTTCTTTCAGCCCCTGTCCTCTTTTCTTTTTGGCAAATATTAAACCATCAGTGTCAAAAGTCACTGGCAGGCAACATAAAATAATTGTTTTTTTTTTTCAGACAATTTTTTCATGCCAAAATCCATATGAAAATGATTGGTTAACTATTGCTAATTTTATTAAATGAAAAAAGAAAGGATATTGAAAGCACCACACATACAAAAATAAATTATTAAATCTCATTCATAGTACAATGAAATCTACACAATTTAGCTGAAAAACATTTGCCAATGGATGGCTGCCTCATTGTGAGCAGATGTTGTTGCCTTCAGAGAATTTTTGACAACAATGGGTCAAGAGCTTTCCAAATATCATTTAATTGTATGTATCTATACTTATATATTACCCAACAGTCCAGTGGCATAGATCCATTTTTTATCCGAGATTCAATTTCTTTTTGATTGCCTTGACCTGTCTAATAAGTTTCAAGTAATTGTGACCTTCCTCATATCCCCAAACTGAAAGGATTTGGCAAGAAATAAATAAAACTGATTTTTCTCTTCATTCACTCATCAGGGTTATTATGTGCTATTTGTTTGATTCTTTATTTCTTTGGCTCAAAATCTGTTTTATTGGAAAGACATGTATGATGTAGAGAAACTTAGGCCAGGATTATTTCCTGGCAATCAACAACCAACAATGAATACTAAACTTGTCGGTTGTCGAAGCCTTGAAGAGTATTTGGAGAAAAGAGTATTTCTTTCTCTGTCTTCATTTGCAATGGAAAATCAAAAGTGGATTCTAGAGGAATCATCTCCTATTGACACTTAACGTTTTTATTTTCTCTGTACATTTCAGTAGAGATCGACAATACACTGAGTTTTGTAAAGAGAAAATTTCTAGTTTATTTTCTTAAGTGGGTTTGTACTTCATAAACAGCCCCCTCTTCTCTTTTAAAAAAACTAATATTGTTGGCTTTTCCAGATGTTAAGAGATTGTACAAGTTTATTTTGTATATGAGTTGTTTCTAAAACCTAGTTTCTCTAACTTGGGTCCAGATCCAGCTTCATGGGTGTGTGATCTGTCCAATTACACAGGCCCCTCCCCTTGAAGGGCCCCATACTTGAAATAATGGTCTGCTATCGCCATCTTCGAACTCAATAATTAGGGCAAGGGAACTCACATTTTCATCTTGAACTGAATCCCTCCAAATTTCATAGCAGACCTGCTCAGTTCATGTAAGCAGCCATCAAAGTCCTAGAGAAAGCGTCTCCTGGGCCTTATGGAATATAATAGAGGACATTTATTGAGCATTAGGGGCTGTTGTAAGAACTTTATGGGTATTAATTAATTGAAGCCTTAAAAAAACCTCTACAAGGTAAGTGTGATCATTAACCTCATTTTACAGATGCAGAAATTGAAACACAGAGGTTAATGAAACGAATCACTCGCTCAGCAAATTGAGGGGCCAGAATTAGATCCCAGACAGCCTGACTCCAGAGCCTGCTATGTTAAAAGTAGCGAGGGCAGTTAAAGATCATTTCAGAATCACGTGGCTCACCCCCAGAAACCTGGAGATCCAATCTTGTTTTGTGACTCTATGTCCCATTTCTCTTGTTTTAGACTTTGTCTGGGTAACTGGTATACTGTAGATATTTGGTTTAGCAGAATTTATAGGCTGCCCTCATTGCTTTGATCCGTAAAGTGTCTCACCTGCAAGTACCTCCACAGACCTAAGGATCACATTCTAACTCTTCTGGAAACATCCATATTACCTTCAGTGCATCTGGGGTATGTAAAGCTGACTTACTAATTCATATATTTGCTAACCCAAAAGATATTCTTACTTTTTACTTATTTAAGGCAGACTCAGTTCTTTGGCTGAACTAAAAATGCATTTTGCCCCATAAAACTTGCTTCAGCAGGCTTCTAATTCATTTGCCCTCTGTCAGCAATGGGAAACCAGCTTCTGGATGCTAATATTTTTCAGGCAGGGAAGGTAATAAAATCTGACAGTCAGCAAGTATGAATAAACACAAAGAAAGCAGAAATGAATTCCCATTTTGTGAGACATGGCAACTCAAGGCCAAAACATCTATGTAGTCAGTAATTTATTTAAAAACATTTGATGGTGAAGAACATGGAAGCCTGGCGTGCTGCAATCCATGGGGTCACAAAGAGTCACACATGACTGAGTGAACTGAACTGATTTTTAAACAAAGAATAACATAGATACCGTACTAGAGGGAACATGACTAAAAGTGATTTTAAGGATTGCCAACATATGAGAGAAGACAGTAAAAAGAATTTAGCTTGGTGGCTATGAGCTCTATAGCTTGAAGACCTGGCTTTAAATCCTGCCTCTAGCACTTAAATTCTACGCACCCCAGTGGCTCAGAAGGTAAAGAATCTATTTGCAATACAAGAGACCCAGGTTCGATCCCTGGATCAGGAAGATCCTCTGATGAAGGGAATAGCACCCACTCCAGTATTCTTGCCTGGGGAATCCCATGGACAGAGGAGCCCGGTGGGTTGCAGTCCATGGGGTTGCAAAGAGTTGGACAAGACTGAGCAAACTTCCACTTTACTTTTACTACTACTTAATAGAAAGTGAGATCTTGAGCAAGGTCTTCTTATATGTAAAACAAACACCTACTATGTGCCAAGTGTTGTGCTAGATTCTGGATACATAGAATATAGAAGTGTTGGGGGAAAACCAACAACAACATGGAGCCTGCTTTTAAGCCACCTCTATCTAGAGCGATACTTCTGATAATACAATGATACTACTGATAATAGCAGAATACTACCATTGCACCTTTATACAGTGAGTGTAGAAGACAGTGCTTTCCAACATCGCTCGACTTTCTACCTCTCTGAGGACCTGGTTATAACCTTACCAAGGGCCAATAGAATGATTTACACTAGGATATCCATTCCTAACTTCTGAGTCTTTACTTCCAATTACAGATAGAGTGCACTCTTTCCATAAGCATTTCTCAGGAAAGGAGACTCTGCTTCTTTCCAACATGCTCTGCAAAATATTGACTATAGCTCCCTGATGCTGCAACTCAATGTACCTCTAATCTGGCTGTTATTGTGTCTGGGCTCCCTCTTCAGGGAGCAGCTCCGGCATCCTGCAAAGATGGGAAGGTGCATCCTTTATTGGCAAGAGTCACTTTCCACTGAGTCCAAGCTAAAGACAATGCTGCACTGTGAAAACATGCATCACTCTTCATCAATGCCTAAAACATCCCCCCATATATACACACTGTCCCTTAGCAACAGTGTATTCTTATTGTTGTCTAGTTACTAAGCCGTGTCCAGCTCTTTTGCAACCCCACAGACTGTAACCCTCCATGGCTGCAGGGGATCTTCTCAACCCAGGGATCCAACTCATGTCTCCTGCATTGGCAGGAGTATTCTTTACCACTGAGCCAACTGGTAAGCCCAGCAATTGTATATATGATACCCAATATTAGGTAGATGCGTACTCCCCAGAAATTTAAGATACAGCATGAACACATGAAATCTCAGAAAGACATCTCCCTGAAACATCTATTCACTCAAAGATCTGGGAGGGAAACATACATTTGTTATTTTTATATTCTTATGTATATGAATTTGAGTTATCAAAATCTGACATAAACAGAGTAGAAAAATTAACAGATGTTGGACTTCCCTAGTAGCTCAGCTGGTAAAGAACCTACCTACAATGCAGGAGACACTGGTTTGGTTCCTAGGTCAGGAAGATCCCCTGGAGATGGGATAGCTACTCACTCCAGTATTCTTCCCTGGAGAATCCTCATGAACAGAGGAGCCTGAGGAGCTACAGTCCATGAGGTCTCAAGAGCTGGACGTGACTGACTGAGCAACAAAGCATGGCACAACACAGCAACCTGATGGGTGAGCTTCCCTGGCGGCTCAGCCGAAGGAAACGGCCATTCACTTTAGTAATGTTGCCCGGGAAATCCCATGGATGGAAGAGACTGGCAGGCTACAGTCCACGGGGTCACGAACGAGTCAGACTCAACTTAGCGACTAAACAGCAACAACACTTTGATGTATAGTATTGGTTCTCTTCTGTTCAATCCAGTTTTCCAAATTTATAGACTTAATATAAGACATCATCCACTGACCAGAAGGACAAGTAGGAATTGTTCTGTGGCCCCTAAGGTAAACCTGGAGCTCTCAAATTTTTATGCTTTCAGCTAATTTTCCAGACTAGGCAAGCTTGATAGGGTAGGATCACATATTAATTATTCCTTATGTTATTACATTTCCATGAAAAATGTGAGGAAAATGCTGCTGCAAGTCATCCTATGCACTTTGACTATTACTGATTCTCATAATACCAAATAAGTTAAAAACTAAATTTTAATCTAAAGGAAACTCCAAGAGCCATCCCATCTTGGGGTCTTCAAACTCTACTTAGGGGTCACAGCAGAGATTAAGATGAGACCAAGAGGGAACAGCTTGGCCCCCCCGCCTCAGCTCCTCTGCCAAAATTCTTTTCCCCCATCGGTAGGATCCCTTTTGATCCTATCTTTACTTGCCTAGGATTTCCAGATAGGCTTTCAGGGACTTTCCTGGCAGTCCACTGCATGGGGAGTGGGTTTAGACCCTAGTTGGGAAACTAAGATCCCATATGCTGTGCATTGCAGCCAAAATATTTTTAAAAAATAAATGACTAAAATGTGAAACAGAGATTAAAAAAAAAAAAAAAGAACAATCAGCTCCAAGTAGGATTTCATTTGAAGAAAATTTCCTGTAAAAAAAGGAGCTGAAAGTAGTTAATGTGATTCAACGTTCTTATTTTTTTAATATTATCAAATTCATATTATACCCCAACTCAGTCCCACCCACTCTGGCCTGAAGCCATGCATGCTAAGTCACTTCAGTCATGTCCGACTCTTTGTGACCCCATGTAGCCCACCAGGCTCCTCTGTCCATAGGATTCTCCAGGCAAGAATACTGGAGTGGGTTGACATTTCCTTCTCCAAGGAGTCTTCCTGACCCAGGGATGGAACCCATGTCTCTTCTATCTCCTGCATTGACAAGCAGGTTCTTTACGATTAGTGCCACCTGGAAAACCCCAACCTCAAGCCAGTGCGCCTCTAAGCACAGGAACCCAGAGCAAATCCTGATTCAGAGTGGTAGGCAAGAATTTCTAGTCTCACTTACAGAACTGTCACCAGGATTCTTCAACCAAGCATTATGACTTACTAGCGAATTGAATGAATTTAAGAAAATATTGATTCCTATTCATTTGTTTCCATTTATGTATGATTTTCCAGCATTAGGAAACAGTAGATGTGGGTCTTTTTTCCTATAGGGAGCAGGCAACACCTTCTTACCCTTTCACTTCAGAGCCCAGACTCAAAGGAAATATGATAAATGGATGTTTCCTTAAACTCCAGTCATTCATATACCATTTTTATGATTTTCATTATATTTGCATTGCTCTTTCATTTACTTAATATTTTTCTTTACATCAGCTCACATATTAATGTTAGCCATGCCTTAATCAATGACATCCATTAAATCATGAAAAGTCTTTTTACTAATACACATTGAAATAAACACAAAATCATTAAAATTAAAAAAAAATTGCATCTGGGCCAAATCATCTCATGTTATGGGGGTTTTATTGTTGTTTGGAAAACACTGATCTAATTCAGCCATTCAGCAGATAGCTACTGAATCCCCCACTCTCATCCATATACTGTGCTAGGTGTTAGGAAACATACACCTTTGAAGGGAATATGGTTTGAGTCATTTCTCAAAATTATCCAACTAGGGAACACTTTCTTGAGAATCGGTTCCTCTAACTGTCCTATGGAATATGCTTTGGAAAACATTATTCTAGAAATACCCTGCAGTGTCATAGTAGTCAGGACTGAAACTCTTGGGGGCGGCTGGAAAGGCAGCAACTTTGGCACTTCACCTTGGCCTCTGGCTGGCAGAAAACCTTCCTGCAGTTGGCTCCTGAGCACTGGAGAAACAAGGCCGCGTTGAGAGTTATCACCTCTCAGGCAGAATTTAAGAAGTGAAGTAAGATAAACAGAAAAGTGCAGGAGTATTCAACATAACCAGAGCACCCTGAGAGATGGAAGGAGCTTCTGCTCACTCCGAGGAGTCTCCCACCAGTGGGGGCCAAGAAAGGACAGATGGCACAGTGTTGCCAGCTACATAGTGGCGCAGTGGGAGACCCAACACTTAGGTTCAGCAGCTCATGTTAGGCTTCTTCTCTTGGAGCATTTGAAATACTGAATCCATGAAGATGATGCTAAATATTTTATTAAGGCTAAGACTATAAATTCAATTGTAAAACTGGAACATTTTCAACCCTATTTCTCCATAATATGTGTGTTTGGGTTTTTTTTTTAAGTACTTTTCCAGTAAATTGCACACTGCTTGCCCACAGACGTAAACAGCAGCCCAAGGGCAGATGATGAACACTATAGCTTTTGGTGCCTAAGCTGTAAGAACATTTCTCCCTCAAATATCACTGAATTTCCACAGCCAAGTTGAGCACCATATGTGTGCCATATTGATTCCCTGGGCAGCTGTTATTCTTATTCCCCCCCAACAAATGTTATGAGTCATGTATGGGTGACTCGGGGCTTCATAAATTGTGGTAAATGAAATCAAATTTTCTTTTTTCCTATGTGATTGAGCAACAAAACCCACTGCTCTTGAAAGCACCAGATGAGAGCTGTTAACATATGTTCACAGGGCCTGGGATAGGCTTATAGGTCCCTTTCAGAACATCTCCCATATTTTAAGGTCCACGTTTCTCCAGTGCAGACTCGGGTACCAGACTTGAGTGATTTTTGTATTCCCTTGGTCTCTCTGCATTAAAATTTTAGGCTCTGGTCAAGTTTAACTCTCCAATCCAAACCTCCAGTTAGATAAAAGAAAAGACCAAGCTATATCTTTGACCAAGATATAGCCAACCAAATCTGGGGAAAGGGTCTTAGGATGGATGAAGGGTGATGTCATTGAGATGAGTGAGAAGAAAATTTCCATGATCATCAATTTGGTGGACTAAATGAAAACAAAAACAAAAACAAAAACAGCTGTGGTTATTCTTCTTCAGGCATCCAGGCCCTTGGCAATGTAATGCTGAAGCTCCTAGCATTAAGAGATGCAGCCTGTTTCTCCATCCTTGGATGTGGGTTGGCTTTGTGACTCGCTTTGGCCAACAGAAGTGGAGGAAGTAACAGCGTGCAAGGACTTGTACTCTCCACGTCTCCTTGACCTTTGCTCCACCATGTGAACAAACTTGGACAAGCCTGCTAGAGAATGAAAGACCACATGGTCCATGGTCAGTTGACTGGACTGTATCAGATGTGATCCCTGCTGGCACCTATAATACACATGGTAGCTGATCCAAGAGCCCCATGTTACAAAGTTTTACCAAGATGAGCTCTTTAAAAAAGAAAAAAAATTAGTATTTATTTATTTGGCTTCATTGGGTCTTAGTTGCATCACATAGAATCTTCGCTGCAGCATGCAGGACCTTTTGTTGTGGCACCAAGATGCTCTAGTGTGACACAGGAGCTCAGTTACCCCTCGGAATGTGGGATCTTAGTTCACCAATCAAGGACTGAACCTGCGTCCCTTGCATTGGAGAGTGAACTCTTAACCACTGGACCACCAGGGAAGTCCCTAGGAAGAGTTTGTTGATTTGCCGCTGACTGTAAGGGCATGAGCCACCCTGATCCAAACCATCAGAACCACAAAGCTGCCCCATTAACTCGTGAGCAATAATATGCAGTTATTGCCTTAAACCATGAAATTGGGGGGTGGCTTGGTATACAGCAGCAACTACCTAGTATAAACATACAGACCATATTTATCTTCATCAACAATCATCATCATTCATTTTGACTTTTTTTCCCATATACCTTCTCATCTCATCCCCAGTTTCCCCTTATTATTAACATCTGACATTAGTGTGGTGCATTTGTTACAGTTGATGTGCTAATATTCAGTTCAGTTCAGTTCAGTTCAGTAACTCAGTTGTGTCCAACTCTTTGTGACCTCATGAACCACAGCACACCAGGCAGTTGTGTCCAACTCTTTGTGACCTCATGAACCACAGCACACCAGGCTTCCCTGTCCATCACCAACTCCCAGAGTTTACCCAAACTCGTGTCCATTGAGTTGGTGATGCCATCCAACCATCTCATCCTCTATTGTCCCTTTCTCCTCTGCCTTCAATCTTTCCCAGCATCAGGGTCTTTTCAAATGAGTCAGCTCTTTGCATCAGGTGGCCAAAGTATTGGAGTTTCAGCTTCAGCATCAGTCCTTCCATGAATATTCAGGACTGATTTCCTTTAAGAGCTAATATTAATACATTATTATTAATTAAAATCCATAGTTACATTAAGATTCACTGCATTATACCTTCTACTAGTTTTGACAAATGTATGATGACATGTATTTCCCATTACAGTATCAAACAGAATAGNTTTAAGAGCTAATATTAATACATTATTATTAATTAAAATCCATAGTTACATTAAGATTCACTGCATTATACCTTCTACTAGTTTTGACAAATGTATGATGACATGTATTTCCCATTACAGTATCAAACAGAATAGTTTCACTGCCCTAAAAAGTCCCTGTTCTCCAGTTCATTCCTCCTTTCCTCCCCTTGGTCTCTGGCAACCACTGACCTTTCTACAGTCTCCATACTTTTGTCTTTTCCAGAATGTCATGTAGTTGGAATCATACAGTATGTAGCCTTTTCAGATGGACTCATTTTAGCATTTTCTATTTGTTTGCCATGTGCTACTTTTCCTAAATGATCTCATTTAACCCCATAGGGTGCTATCATTATGCTTAGCTTACAGAGGAGAGAACTGAATTCCTAAAAGACGTTAATTGGCCCAAGGACACACAGCTAATGAGTGCTAAGTCTTGAGAAACTCTGGCCTTTCTAATTTTAGAGTCAAAGCTCTTAATTATTACAGGAAAAGTTGCAAAGTGGTGATCCAGAGGTTGCATTCAGCTTGCAGTTTTGTTTCATTTGGCTCACCTGCTGTTTTAAATACCAGAAAATTTCAGCTTTTCTTTTAAAAATTGAAGGGTGTGGCAGTTTAAGTTCTCACACAGCAGTTGTCTTAGTCAACTCAGCTGTTATAACAAAATAGCAGGGACTGAGTGGTTTAAACAATGTTTATTTCTCACTGTTCTGGAGGCGAGAAGTCTGAGATCAAGGTGCTGATAAGAAAGGAGAGTTTGCCTCCTTGAAAGGAGGATGGACTGGCTGAAGAAGTGATACTCTTACTCAATGAAAAACACCATGATGGATTCTGATCCTGAGAAAGTGGGTCTGGAGGCTCATTGAGAATAGGGGCTAAAGAGAACAAAGCTAGAGGAGTATGGAGTCCTTGTAGGCAACTCGGGCCTTATGGGTGTCAAGAAAGAGAGGGGAGATTAAAAGAGAAGAAGAGCTAGCAAAGTGGCATGAAGCCTGGACGTTATATGGTGTGACAGGCTAGTGAGATATGCTGGTGGTGATAGCTGTCTTAAAACATCCAAGCATTGGCAAGGATGGGGAGAAATTAAAACCTTTGCACACTTTAATGGGAACTCAGAATGTTGAAGTTACTATAGAAAGCAATATGGAAGTTCTCAAAAATATATAGAGACAACCCTAATGGCCAGATGAATATATAAAGAAAATGTGAGATACATATTTGTGTGTATATATATATATGGGGGTGGGGTGGCTTCCCAGGCAGCACTAGTGGTAAAGAAGCCACCTTCCAAGACAGGAGACATAAGAGATGTGGGTTCAGTCCCTGAGTCAGGAAGATCCCCTGGAAGAGGGCATGGCAACCCACTCCAATATTCTTATCTAGAGAATCCCATGGACAGAGGAGCCTGGCAGGCTACAGTTCATAGGGTCACAAAGAGTTGAACATGACTAAAGAGAGAGAGGATAGAAAACATTATTCAGCCTTTTAAAAAAGAGGAAATGCCATCATTTGTGACAACATGGGTGAAGCTAGAGGACATTACATGAAGTAAAATAAGACAATCGTAGGAAACACGTGCACACCACCTAAATGAGAAGTGTTACTCGCTCAGTCGTGTCTGACTCTTTGTGACCCTGTGGACTGTAGCCCACCTGGCTCCTCCATCCATAGGATTCTCCAGACAAGAATACTTGGAGTGGGTAGCCTATCCCTTCTTCAGGAGATCTTCCCAAGCCAGGAATCAAATGGGTCTCCTGCATTGCAGGCAGATTCTTACCAGCTGAGCTACCAAGGAAGTCCCACTTAAATGAGGTATTTAAGAATAGTCAAACTCGTAAATCAACTGTACTCCAAGAAAAAATTTTTTAAATTAAGAATATAAAATGGTCAAACTTATCGAAATCAAGAATAAGATGGTTGTTGTCAGGGGCTAGGGAAGAGGAAAATGGGGAATTGTTTTTCAAAAGGTATAAACTTTCTGTTACACAAGATGAATAAGTTCTAGAGATCTGCTGTATAATACAGTACCTATAGCTAACAACACGGTACCATGTACTTCAAAATATGTTAATAGGACAGATCTCATGAAGTGTTCTTACTGGAAAAAAAAAATGCAAAAAGAACACAGGAAATTTTTGGAGGTAAGGTATATGTTTATTACCTTGGAATGATATTACAGGTGTATGCACGTGTCCAAATTCATCAAGATATAGACGTTAAATGTATATGATTTTTGTGTATCAGTTTATATCAATAAAGTTAAAAAAGAATAAAACTATTTGATATGCAGTTGTACACTGGTTACTGTGTTATGTGCTGTTGTGAAGCTCTCACATACTAATTCATAGACCTTTAGTAAAAGTTCTACGACAGGACTTCCCTGAAGGAACAATGGATAAGAATCTGCCTGCCAATTCAGGGGACGTGGTTCAATCCCTGGCCCAGGAAGAGTTCACATGCCTCAGGAAACTAAAGCTTGTGTACCACAACTCCTGAGCCCCTGAACCGCAATTACGGAAGCACGTGCCCCTGGAGCCTGTGTTCTGTGCAAGAGAAGACAGCAATGAGAAGCCCATGCT
Source organism: Neotragus pygmaeus (assembly GCA_006410875.1). Lineage (NCBI taxonomy): Eukaryota > Metazoa > Chordata > Mammalia > Artiodactyla > Bovidae > Neotragus > Neotragus pygmaeus. Next base: position 103,595 of record SJYV01013006.1, on the reverse strand, counting down.
CTGCAGCTAGAGAGCACCCCCAGTTCACCACAACTGGAGAAAGGCCTTGCACAGCAACGAAGACTCAGTGCCACCAAAAACAAGTTTTTAAAAATTAAAAAAAAAAAACAACTTTTACTATAGTTCACAGTTATGTGTTCACAAGCGTTTGGGAGAGCACAATCAAGAAGAAGATTCTAAGTCTGCAGTAGTATGGGGCAGAGAAAATGGAAACACCACCAAGATTCAGAATGTAAAACAAGACCTCAGAGGACACAGGAAATGGCAATGAAGTTCAGAATCTTGAGTGGACACTGAACTTAACTTGAGGTCTTTATTTGTAGGTTAGGCCACTCCTGTCTAGGTCATAAAGGCTCAGGGGACCTCAGATGATATCTGAGTTACACAACCATTGTGATTTAATCAAGAATTTCCCACTGAAATCTCCCAGCTGGTTCCATTTGCCCTGCCCCAGGCAAACGCAAACCACAGGTATTTGATGCTAGTTGGGGAAGAGGGTGTCCAGACACAATGAATGTGTGGGCCTTGAGAGTGTATTTTCCCAACAATCTCTGCAATTAAAGGAATTTGTCATTCAAGATTTGAGTAAGTAGTTGTATGAAATAAGATGGAATCTGTTTGAGGTTTCTAGATGAAGTATAAATGACATAAATCCTTAAATTGCACTAAACTTTTTACATTTAAAAGTATGTCTTCAGAAAGCAGGGTATTTTGCCATCTTGACCTGGTGGAAATTTTTATCTCAAGCTCTTGATCTTAAGCACTATTTCTCTATATGATTTAATCAGAATGATACAAATATTGATAAACTTCCATAAACTATGTTTCAGAAAACATAATTGAGCCAACATAACAGAAATTATATTCAGCTGTGAGTAAACAGATACCTGGAAAAAAATAGTATATTGATCACACAATGAATTCTGTGAGGCAGAGTTTATCACTTCCATATAAACACAGGAGCTTGCTTTGCATATCAGATTAGGAAGAGGCCATTTGTGACTTCACTGGAACTGCCGAACACTTGAATAATCTAAGGGTCCAAGTGTTCCACTTCCTTCCATAGTTGCTGTCTCATGTGAGTCTCGCTCAAGGTAGTTCTGGAGACATTATCACCTCCTTTGCACATATCTGGAAAGATGGAAGATGTGGGTCATAAACCAGGAAGTGGCAGTTCTCTTTCCACTGAGCAAATGAATATGAAAAGCTCCAGATTTGCCACCAAAGACTGAAAAAAAAAAAAAAAAAAAAGTTTTTCTGGGACAATGGTCTCTTTTGGTGGGCACTATTCTATAGACACACTTGAAGTTTCTCACTTTGACCAAAGAGTAAGTCTCTGGGCAGAGAACCCTACCATCACTACCACCAAGCAAGGTCTGGGAGAAACAACCCAGCTGCCCTGTGTTTCAGGGTTCTGTTTCCCCCTAAGCCTCCACAACTCTATTAAAACTCCAGACTCCACTTCTCATTTCATTGTGTGCCAAGAACAATTTATTTGCAGCTTTCTCAATTCCCACAAGGTCTCACTGGAACTCTGTTCATCTGATTTAATTAAAAGTCTTGAAAAAACTCATATACAGTACTTGATCTATAACAATATTCATTGTTCTCTCACCAAGTTGCTGGAAAACCCTTCGTAAACCCAGTGAACTCAACAGACTGCAGATCTAACCATATGACCATCCAAAAATTCATTTCTCATTTCCTAAACTAGCTCTATAGCCAGGTTCAGGGTCACAGGAAACCCCAAGATCTTATGCAACTTTTCCAGGGCCCAAAGATGCGAGCCATGTCTGCTTTAAGATGGACTGGAAACCTAGCCTGGAAATGATGTTTCTAAATCAGATTCTCTCAGTCTGTGGGATCCAGCTGCTCAGATTTCAAGAGGATGACTTCTCGGGGCCTTCAGATCTTGTTTCACATCAAGCGAAGTCTGGTCTTGATTAACGTTGCAGCGAGGAAAGCATATGGCAGTCAGAGAGGCAGAGGCTGGGTAATCAGCCCCTGCAGGTTCACACTGCAGAAAGGAAGAGGCATAAAAACTGTCTGCCGTTCACTGAAGCTGGGTTCCAAATGAAACACGAGCTCGCACTTTCCCCGTGTTTATATATTTGAGTTAATTGAGTTTTTAATTAGAAGAGTGAGTCGAGCCAGGAGAGGGATTTAGTGAGCTCAGTATTAAAATAACACATTGCTGAGGCCCATTTTCTCCAACTCTGACAGAATAACTGTGGGGACTCTTTGCTGTCATATATCTTAATAGAAAAGATGAGGGGTGGCGAGTGGCGGGGGGGTGGTGCTGGAGCTGAGACTCGTCACAAGTTGCTAAGCTTTTGCATCTGCAGAGTGGAAGGAATGATGTCTTCAGCTCTCAGATTCCATTAGGACTAGACAAAACACTGCTTCCAGGGAACACTGCAAGAACTAGCAGAGGAAATGGAGCCTCTCTTCCTTTCATCAGAGCTCCAGATCAGACCAGAAATTACACTGGTTACTTCTACAGACATAGCACGGGGAGAGGCTTTGCGCAGAGCTCTCATTACAGAAGGAATCAGTTCACAGGTCTTGTCCTAAATGCTCAGACTTCTTTACGCTGCAGGAGAAAACCTTGAGGGGTAAAGTTCCCCAGCTTCATAAATTCTTTGCCTTGTATTATAATGGTGTAGAATATGTCGATATAGTACAATAGGATTGCAGCAGGGTGCTCCTGTTATTTAAGATGTCTGCTTTTTTTCCTGCTAAACAATGTGCTCTTCAGTCCCCTCTCTTATGCGCAATACTGAACTGCTATTTCTCAAAAATATTAAATCTTTCTAAAGAAACAGCAGTGCTGTGTGTCCACCAAAGCTGGTGGGAGAACCAGGTCTGACCTGACCATCTGTACACCCTACAGTGGGTTTTCCTTGGCTCAGTTTCCTGTCTTCACTGACAGCTTCTCACAAGTAAAGTCCCAGGATTCCTAGGAGTGCCCCTGCCTGGGACCTGAAAACTAGAAAACTCAGAACCTGGGAATCAGGGGAAAGGGCCACAGCACTGNCCTAGTTCATACTTTTCCTAAGAATCTCAGAAGGAAGACAGAAGCCCTATTTGAAGAATATGGTTTATATAAGGTTTATATTCTCCTCAATAGGGAAACAGCAAAAATGGTTCTGAGAATCTTCTCTTAAATGAGATCTTCCAAGACTTTGAAGATGCCACTAAACCAATACTAAAGCCACCTTCTCTTACGCAAGTTTCACTTTTGAGCAATGCACAGTTCTAGGGGACATGTTCGGTTCTTGTTTTGGCTACACTGGGTCTTCGTTGCTACATTCTGGTTTCTCTAGTTGTGGTGAGCAGGGGCTTCTCATTGCAGTGGCTTCTCTTGCTGCAGAGAACAGCAGCTCTGCAGCAGGTGGGATCTTTCTGGACCAGAAATCAAACCCACGTGCCCTGTGTTGGCAGGTGGATTCCTAACCACTGGACCACCAAGGAAGTCCAGGTTCCACAGCTCTCATCATAGTCCAATCAGTGCTGCTCAGGACTGCTGTCAGTTCACAAACTATTGATTTCAGGTCCATCATTAAAAAACGAGCTTGCATCAAAATTTAAATCAACTGTGTCCCTAACCACGCTGTTTAGCGCAGCTTTTTGGTTTGTTTTTCCCCTTAGCAAGACTTTCTCAGTGAAGCAAGGAGTGCATTGATTTGTATTCTGATCCCAGCTCCTTGTCAACTTGCACTTTGAATAGCACTTTTCCAAACGAGAGGGGCTCCCCGTGGACACGAAAAGCAAAATCTCCGCAACTGAACATGGACACTGTGTTTTCACCTCTCCTTGCCTTAATAGACATAGTTCTAGTAGCAAAACTAGGAACAAAGAGATGTCTTTGAAAACAGCCCCCCTTTCAACCCTTCTTTAATCCTCACCCCTTTCCCTTACATCTTTAACATTCAAAACTTTCCCTTTCCCTTTCTAGGGCAAAGGTTCTATTACTCTATTTTAGTTTAAGAGTGATAGGTACCTTTCCCACAGTGACTTCTGCCCTCCTGGGACCAAGCACAATGTCTATTTATTAAAAATTAAATACAGAGTAGACAGATGTTCTATTGTTAAAACTAAATACAGAGAAGCTCTTGGCTTGCTGATGGCTTGCAACATTAATTAACGGCATCTTTGTTATTGATAATAAACCCACAGCAAGGAAGAGTTTCTTTCCCCAGCCATCAGTGACAATATCTTAAAACCGCTGTATCTCTGAGGATACTGGAAAAATAGGGGATTGACCACTTTCCCCAAAAGTCTGATCCAGGTGATACAGAGCCAAAAGAACTGGATTGAAGACTCATAAAGGAAGAGGAAGTAGAAAATTTGTCATCAAATTTTGCTTGGAGACTAGAATTTTAATTTAAACTTAGATGTGTGGCCATTGACAGAAGGGACAGTTCCCATAGTGAGACTTGCATTGACTGTATTCACTGACCGTACAGATGTAAATTTTAAGATCAATGTTCTCTGAAAAATTGTTAAAAAATAAAGTAGGAAAGAAAAAAAAAAAAAAAAAAACCAGAGTAGGTCTGCTGCTGCTGCTGCTAAGTCGCTTTAGTCGTGTCTGATTCTGTGCAACCCCATAGACGGCAGCCCACCAGGCTTCCCTGTCCCTGGGATTCTCCAGGCAAGAACACTGGAGTGGGTTGCCATTTCCTTCTCCAATGCGTGAAAGTGAAAAGTGAAAGTGAAGTCGTTCAGTCGTATCCGACTCTTAGCGACCCCATGGACTATAGCCTACCAGGCTTCTCTGTCCATGGGATTTTCCAGGCAAGGGTACTGGACTGGGGTGCCATCGCCTTCTCCAAGAGTAGGTCTAGAGAAGCCGAAATGAAAGTCTACATTTTTAAAATTGAAATATAGTTTACAATGTTGTGTTAGTTTCAAGCGTATAGCATAGTGATTCAGTTATACATATATACATATATACACACACACACATGTATTTTCAGATTCTTTTCCATTATAAATTATTACAAGAAAATGAGTATAATTCCCTGTGCTGTAAGTAGGTCTTTGTTGTTTATCTATTTTATATATAGTAGTGTGTATATTTTAATCCAAAACTCCTAATTTATCTCCTTGCCCCTCAGCCTGGTACTCTACATTTTTGACAGTAAACATTTCTGCTTCTGCAAAGATTTATTTTTAAATAAAGTTTTAATTAATGCTATAAAATGTTCTTCTTTTCATTGGGGACTTTTTCAAATGCTCACAATATTATTCTGGTGAGTTCCTGTAATTTTGTAGACAATTTCTCAGCAATATTATTCTATCTTCCAGGTGAAAACTGAATTGTTTGGAATAATCCTAAGGGTTTCTGAAACTGACCTCCCTGCTCAGGATTGACCTGGGGAGTTTGGACCATGGGAAAAGCTAACAGTTTGAGAAACCTTGGAGATCTTAAAGTATTACTAAGCCTTCAATTTCTCCTACTCCATGTTTAAGAGCAAAGAGCTATATACTATATATAGTATAGCAAAGAGCTGTGTTAAATAAATATAATAAAAATATTTATTAAGGAATTGAATTATGTTTTAGTAAGAGCTCCAAATTAACAAGATGATGGTGTTAGGTTGCATAAAGAAATGTTAAAGTCAACACAGAGAAAGCTTTGTTCTAGCACAGGAATTGCTCCTTGAGCCTTGGGGAATCAAACGCATAAATCCTTCATTAGGTATAATGATAGCTATATAACACTTCACGTTTTCTATCACACTCTTTGTATTTTATGCCTGGCCATTCTCCATAAATTTAAGTTGTTCTCCAAATTTATGGAGAGCAGTAAAACTAGTAACTAAATTACAGATTTTACCAAAGGAAAAGATTTTACTATTCTCTAGCTAGTCTTAGTGACTTAGCAGCAGCAGCAGCGAGTCTTAGGTACTGAGGACTAATAGCCTCTCATTTCTTAAACAATGTTGCCATCTGGTGGTTACCTCTATACATACCCCAAACCTAAGTGAACCAAGGAGACCCTGAGGTTGGAAATGATTTATACTGCAGAATTTCTTTTAATTGTGAATCAAATTGGTTAAGGAGGAGGAGATTATCTCTCCTCCCCAATTTTACATTGATTATTGTTTCCAATAATCAATGTTGTTTTGTCTTTTGGCCACTTTTGGCTATTCACTGAAGAAAAGCTAAACCAAACAAGGAAAACATTAAGAAAAAAATTAATCATCATTTCCACCAAAGCACCAAATATTGGCACATTCAATTTGTGTCCTCTATATCAATATTTTTTCCTGGAGCTTTTCAGAACTTTCTTTTCAATACTAAGACACTGTAGTGATGAGAGATGATATTGGGGCCTGAAAACAGAAAAAGTGCTTTAGTCTCTGGTGAGTAAACAGAAAAGGCCAAATTTGTCTCCTCTATTTATTTTTTGGGAAAATTCCAGTTGAGGTGGGCCACCTGTGAGGTCTAATGCTTGGATGTCAGTTTCACTCTATTTTAGATTTTCTCTAGAGACTCATATGAATAATCATAAAGCTCTTCCGAAGTCTGACTCATCCAGGTGACTAGCTCCATTTAGCAGACCACCATGACTGGGCGAACTGTGGCCAACAGGGACCCGTTATTCTGTGACTCTCTCATAATACACAGTGAACATGGGGTGGAAGGGAATGACCTATGAAATACACATTCTGACAGCTTAACAAAGAAGCTAGCCAAACAAGAAATGCAAGAGATTACATTTTTAACCTCTAGGGAAGAAAAGTAAAATTTCTCTTCTCTTTTGTTCTCTTTTATTGAAAATCTAATTATATAACAACATTTTTATATGTATGTATACAGATGAAGAGAGCATATACTAAATTGTCCGTAGGGCTTCCCTGGAGGCTCAGANTTAACCTCTAGGGTAGAAAAGTAAAATTCCTCTTCTCTTTTGTTCTCTTTTATTGAAAATCTAATTATATAGCAACATTTTTATATGTATGTATACAGATGAAGAGTGCATATACTAAATTGTCCGTAGGGCTTCCCTGGAGGCTCAGAGGGTAAAGCGTCTGCCTGCAATGCGGGAGACCTGGGTTCAATCCCTGGGTTGGGAAGATCCCCTGGAGAAGGAAATGGCAACCCACTCCAGTACTCTTGCCTGGAGGATCCCATGGACAGAGGAGCCTGGTGGGCTACAGTTCATGGGGTCGCAAAGAGTCAGACACGACTGAGCGTCTTCACTCACTCACTCACTACCTATTATTGGAGTACAAGAAATCATTTCATATTCTCAGAGGCTTTTAAATTAATTTATTGTTTTCCGTTTAGAAAGTAAAGGACAGCATAATACATGCAATAAATTATTTCTATATATTCTGCTTGTAAGTCATTAAAGCCAGACCTAGACCAGTTTTTCAAACTTGTCTGCTGATGTTAAAATATAGATGCCCCTGGAGATTCTGATTCAGTGTGCATGGAGTGGCATCCAAGAATCTCTCTTTGATAAGTTTGCCAAGTGATCTTCATCATCAAACAAATTTGGGAGGTATTAGTCAACATTTTTACTGAAGTGACTAAAGATGTAAGTATAATCACTACTCAGACTTATTGAAAGTTAAGTATAATTTAAGAATCATCATTTTTAACAGCCCAAATATTCAAAACTTTAGAAAATAATTTAAAAGTTTTATAAAATGCATGCTTTATATGAATCAGGATGCAATTCATCTTTATAAGGTATGCAATTTGGTGTGTTCTGATTTTGAATAATATCCATTTGTCTCTTTCATCAATTCATAATTACATTAAAGTTTAGGTGCCTTTTTGTAAGAAGTGTAAGTGGATTTTCACTAGAGAGATTAACTTGGAAAACAAAACCCGAGAAAGAAAACAGAAGAGAACAAGAGAGAGAAAATAGAAGTGAATGTCAAGGTATAACATGCAAGGGATTAAAAGAGAAACATGGAATGCTGGAAAAGCAACATTAACATAAACACTGAGTTCAAGGAAATCTTATTTTATGATACAATTGATAGAAGGGTGAAAAAAACAAGAGGAAAAGCTAAGCAAAAGTATAAAGATATAGACATAAATAAGAGATTTCCATTCTGAACCTTTTATTCCATAGTAAATTTATTGGGTGAAAAGTCTGTTGATCTGTGACAGAGTCAGAATTCTTCCCTCCCTCGTAAAAGCTGATAAAACCTAACTCCCAATGGTCACGGCATCTGTGATTCTAGAAAACAGAACGTCTTAGGAAGCATTTCCTGAAACAGGTCTTCCAGAACAGCATCTCTTCAAGAACTCCATGAAGAAAAAGGCTTCCATGGAAAAATAAATTTGGAGAATCTACACGACATTCTCCTCGAAGTTGCCCACAAACAGTAGAAGAATCAAGGCTCTGAAGAATCCCAGAGAGACGATTTGTGTGAAGACCAGGGAACACGTTGTGGGGCTGGGTTCCCCGGTCTAAGCAGATGGAAGCAGCCCCAGCACTCCAGCTCCAGAAGTCAGTTGCAGAGGGGTCCACTTCATCCAGAGGCACTCAGGATCTTCTGACAATTAACCACCTTTTCCAAAATATACTTCACATCACATTGCAAGACATTATTTTGGTTGTTTCACTAAAATTATGGCTTAAACTATCCTGAAATGAAGCTATAACATATGCATTTATCATATTTTCTGTTCCTCACCTAATAGGAGATGGAGTTAGCTGCCTGGCTGACATACTAATTGTCAGTGATATTATGGGAAGTATGATGTTCATTCTGGCTACCTTAGGAGAAAAATTTTGAGCATGAAATTACCCAATCACATTGCATTTGAAAGGAGAAAATTCATTCCTGCCTCATTTTCAAGGCCACTATTCACCCACTGCGTTAAGGCTTCACCGTTTTGGTATTTAAATGGCATATATTGAATGTCACTTATCCATATGGCCCCTGGACTCATATTTCAATGACCTAATGCAGTTTGGAATACTAGTTTCTTAGAATCTCCATACCACATTACCCTTAATAGTAGGTATGATATTATTTAAAGTCACACTACTAAGAAGTCTTTCATTTGACTCAAAATTTATGGCACCAGTCTGCCTCATGAAGGATCCTCAGGGTGCCTGAAAGTGAATTATAATGGTCCACAACTTGCCTCGTTTTTCAGGAATATAGTAGGTGGAACACAAAGTAGGGTAACAAGAAGTGTTAGATGCATCTTCGAGCCCCTCTCCCCACCCTCATTTTATTGTTCATGATGATCTTAGGATTATAGTTTCAGTGGATACCTGTTAAAAGACTGACTAATTCACCTGTGGATGACATAACTGAGTTACATTCTCTCATGAAGTTCACCATACTTTTCCTATTGTCTTGCATAACTTTCTTATATATAGATATTTGTCCTCAAATTAATTCAATTGATATGTAGCTCTCTTTTAAATTTACTCTACTGACGTATTTTTCTTNTCTTTGGAAGGAATGATGCTAAAGCTGAAACTCCAGTACTTTGGCCACCTCATGCAAAGAGTTGACTCATTGGAAAAGACTCTGATGCTGGGAGGGATTGGGGGCAGGAGGAGAAGGGGACGACGGAGGATGAGATGGCTGGATGGCATCACCGACTCGATGGACATGAATTTGGGTGAACTCTGGCAGTTGGTGATGGACAGGGAGGCCTGGCGTGTTGCAGTTCATGGGATCGCAAAGAGTCAGACACGACTGAGCGACTGAACCGAACTGAACTGAAACAAAAGATAGGTGGTTAACCCAAGTCTGAAAGTGAAAATGTTAGTCGCTCAATCGTGTCCAACTCTTTGTTACTCTATGGACTCTATGGACTGTAGCCTGCCATTTTCCAGGAAGCAAAACATGCATATTGCTGCTCCAAGCTGAGTACTAAGAAAAGCATTAAAAAACAGAAACCTTGCTCCACCTAGACAATTCCACTTACTTGGCAATCCACATCTTATTGGAGAAGGACTCCGGCTTCGAGATATCTGCAAAATATAACAGTGTAATGCAAATTACACAGTAGATGAAGCTCAAACAATGAATCCTTTTGATGTTTTTTCCCTAAATCCAGCTAAACAGTTGCTCTGAAGCAGTTTAGAGCTATGGTGGATTTGCCCTGAAGTTTTTGTCCTATGATTCCTTTTATACTTCCCAAAGTGCATGTATACTCAACTTAGCTTAAATTATTTATTATTAATTAAAAGCTGGGCTCAGTGGCCTGGGTTTTGTTGGCTTTTGTGGTGGTGGTTGTTAACAGTTACTAAACATTTTTTGAGACTGGATGCTCACTGGCCGTACTGAGTTCCATGACTTCCAGAAGATATTATTATAATTATGAAGATTAATTAAGGCTGAAATTATCAAATACTCTCTGGCATATCCTTTATATGAATTACCTCATGTGTCCAAAATCCTGCCTATTAAAGGGAGTCCCTGGGAAGCCAGAAAAGACCCACATGTCAAATCTCATCTTTGCTTTCACTGAGCAAAAGCCAGCTATCCTGGTTACCTACAAGCCTGACATGGCTCGGAAATAATTGACTGCAGGCATCAGTATTACTCTGAGCTTTCACTTTAAATAGACACTGGCAAAGATAGAGGCTGTTCTGCCTATGAAATCTCAAACAAGTCAACCAGATTAACCAAAAATATTTGTACCAGTCTTGTTGTGAGAAGATGATGGTAGAAAGGGACAGAATTTTGGCAATAGTTCCACCTTTGAGAATGCATTTTATTCTTATCAAAAGTTTTAAGTTTGTTTACCCGGGGGACAAAAGAGAGAGGAGGGGCTCAAACATGTATAGGTACTTATCACAGAGGGACGCTGCCCATTGATAAATCTTCCAGGGCATGTGCAGAGTTTAAAATGTGTCGTGGCTGTAAGGACAAGTGGCTAATATTGTTCTTGCTTCTGATATAACACTTCCTCTTAGGATGAGGAGAGTTTTTATTCTTCCAGTATAAAACTCATAAGATGTCTCTTTATCAGCCCATTAAGTGTACAATCCTTTTGCGTTTACCTACGGTGAATACTTATTTGGCAATAAGGATAATTAAGTTATATTAAAATCTGCAAGTGCAAAAGAACCATGTCTGACACACACTTTTGCATTCCCAGGCCATTTTGTTCCTATGGTTAGTCTTCCCCAACCCATAAAAACTCTGTAAGATCACTACCACCTCCCCCATGAACCAAATCCAGAGGGAATCACTGCCTCCTCTGCCAGCTTTAGTATACATGCCTCTTTTATGGACTCTATCATATACCACATTCAGTTACTTTGTTTAAATCATACTGATCTTCCCATACTGATCTTCCTATATTGAAACTCATTCAGGAAAGAGAATATGTTTTAATCATTTGTGTGTTGCCCCTCTCCTCCTAGTCTAGCATCCACACAGTACAGAAGAAATGTTTGATAGGAACTTCATTACACATAATGTTTTGTTAAGAGGGGTTTAGAAGTGTAGAGCTAGAGTTGCATCACTAGAGATAATTTCAGAGAAATGGAGCCTTGACAAATGTGATTCTCCTTATTCACCACTCTCCCCAAAACTAGGTTGAACAAATATTTAAAGAATTTGTATATGAAGGAAAAGCAAATTGTTAGCCTATCTGGTATTCACATGTCTTGGTCCAGACATGTATTCAAAAGGCATTAACTAAATATTATGACTGAATGAATGAACAGTGGTGATTCATAATAATGTCAGGTTTTAGGGATGTTATCGCCAGGGATGTTATGGTCCCCAGAAACATTTGGGGTGAGGGCTGCAGGGTTTGTGACTTTTTTTTTTAATGATTGATTGGTGGTGAGGCAACAAAGCTATGCTCCAGGAATCTTCTGTTTAGTCTGAAGTTACCATCCTCCACCTGGGTTGGGGCTCCAGTTCGCACCTTAAAATGATGCTCAAACAGAGGAGAAACTACACTACACCAGGATGAGAAGACAACAACATCAGAGGTAGACAGTTTGCCCAAGATGCTGGACCAGATTCTTCAGAACACAGTCTTCAGGGGTGTTTTTGCTTTTTTTTTTTTTTTTCTTTGACAGACCTATTAGTAATCCTAAGAACAAATATGCGAGACTAATCTTAATTCTTCCTACTTTGAAATTTGGAGGAAAATCAATACCTGCAATGCTCTTTTTATTTTGAGCAACTTCTCCAAGCTCATATAAGAAGTTCTAGAGGAATCAGGGACTGGTGTGTGCAGAGATCAGTTGACTAAGATGTCCCATTCTCTGTTCAGAAAACTAATTGATAACTAATAGCCAATTTTCATTTAAAGATAAAAATAAAGCAATGAATTACCTAATAAAAAAAAAACTACCTTTATTTCCTTCTTTCTAGAATGATAAATTCCTTAGCCCAAGGTCAGATAGAAATCAATCTAAGGTGACTGCAGCAGGTTCTCTTATCATCACCTCTTTTATAGGTAACTGTGGATGAAAATATACATAAGATGATTTTGTGTAAAAACAATGAGACAGATACGTACCATGCCTAAACCAATATGGGTACGAGGGCAGATGGGGCTTAAACTCCTGCTTCGACATCTACTTACAGGTCGCACTGAATTCCACTGAGAAAAAGAAAGAGAAAAATAGTCAATGGTTTGTAAGAGCCCCTGTGGCTTAAAACAATACTTATATCCCATAGAATGAACAAGAAATTTTCTGACATGATTACATTTGCCTGTTACTGGTCATCAGCATGAGGTACACTTATTTCTTATAGCTGCCAATATTTGAAAATAATTCTAGGATATTTCTCAGTAAAATCTCCTTACAATGAACTTTGGGATATTCAAATTCTTGGTGCTAATGGAACTGTTGCTGGAAGGGGGATCCCTTCCAGGGCCTGAAACTGGGCTCTTGTCTAACAATCGGAAATGAATTGTCCGAGGAGACACATGTGTTGACAAAGCAAGGGATTTTATTGGGAAAGGGCACCTGGTTGGGGAACAGTGGGGTAAGGGAACCCAGGAGAATAGCTCTGCCACGTGGCTCACAGTCTCAGGTTTTATGGTGATGGGATCAGTTTACAGGTTGTCCTTAGCCAATCATTCTGACTCAGAGTCCTTCCTGGTGGTGCAAGCCTTGTTCAGCCAGGATGGATGCCAGAAATGATTCTGGGAGGTGGTCAGACATGTGGTGTCTCCTTTTGACCTTTCCCGAACTCTTCCCATTTGGTGGTGGCTTTTAGTGCCATGTTTCTTACTAGGACCTCCTGTCATAAAACAACTCATGCAAATGGTTACTATGGCGCCTGGCCAGGGTGGGAGGTTTCAATCAGTGTGCTTCCCCTAACAAGCTCTCCCCTGAGAGCCTTCACACTCAAGGTACTTCTTGGGAATTGGGGCAGAGGTCTTTCTTCTGTAACTTCTTCCTGCTGTACATGGGCGTAGGCCTGCCTAGCAGAGCAGAAGTTTCTCTCTACCTGATCTAAGTCAAGGTATTTTTTGCCTAAAACCAGCATTCACCCTTGTAATAACAGCAATTTAGTTTGAAACTTGGCTCCTCTCAGAGATGAAATAGACAGGGGCCAAACAGGAGACCTAACAGGATGGTCATCACTGGTCCCCAGAAACATTTGGGGGTGAGAGTTGCAGGGTTTGTGACTTTTTTTTTTTTTTTAATGATTGATTGGTGGTGAGGCAACAAAGCTATGCTCCAGGAATCTTCTGTTTAGTCTGAAGTTACCATCCTCCACCTGGGTCGGGGCTCCAGTTCGCACCTTAAAATGATGCTCAAACAGAGGAGAAACTACACTACACCAGGATGAGAAGACGACAACATCAGAGGTAGATAGTTTGCCCAAGATGCTGGACCAGATTCTTATGATCATTTATAAAGTTTTCTTGACTTCTTAGACCTTTGCATATAAATCAAGTGCTTTCCTATTACAGGCCTGATCCTATGCCAGTTTTAGAAATCAATCCAACTGTTGGGTTTGTGGCCAATTACCTGTGTCTAGTTCTGGGTTACCTTGGTAAATTTCTCTCCTACAAGGCTCTAACTGGTTGGCCCTAAGAAAATGTACTTAAAAAAAAATTATAGTCATATTCAGGTCACTGTGATATTACTAGATGGGATCTCCTCACTGGGCCAATTAATAATGTCTTCTCTGACTCTCACCATAAATTTGAGCTTTTTTCTATTACGCAGGCTCAATAAGAGCAACAAGCACAGCTCTGTTGCCTCACCACCAATCAATCATTTAAAAAAAAAAAAAAA
>SJYV01013006.1:50452-77898 GCA_006410875.1 Neotragus pygmaeus | reverse complement strand
AACCGGGAGGGGGGGGGGTTGGAAAACTTTTTTCTGTAAGAAGCCAGATGGCAGGCATTTTAGGCTTTGTGGGTCCAAATGTTTTTGTCACTATTTTTTTTTTTTTAACAATCCTTTAAAATGTAAGAGTATTCTTGTATAATAGCTCCTGGGTGGTATTTCTCTTAGAATTACAGGCCAGAACCAGATACGGCCCAGGGGTCATAGTTTGCTGACTCCTAATATATAATAAACATAGGATAAAATTCAAAAGATTCTGATAATTCTTCTCTTACATCAATATTTTGTTTTGTTTTGTAATATTTAATTGTTCTTATAACAGGCTCTTAGTATCTCAATATGGTATCCATAGAACTGAAGATTATATATAAGCACTCCTTAATTTTCCATATTTAAATAGCTGTTATATTAGCAGTTTCAGCAACTACTTTTCATTAAATAAACAAGAGTTAACATATTCAGAGCCTTTTGATTTTTCTAAGAATGGAAGATAACCAATCAAATGTTTGTTCTTGTTTAGCCGCTAAGGTGTCCAACTCTTTTGCAACTCCATGGGCTGTAGCCCTCTAGGCTCCTCTGTCCATGGGATTTCCCAGACAAGAATACTAGAGTGGGTTGCCATTTCCTTCTCCAGGGGATCCTCCCCTACTCAGAGTTTAAACCTGCATTGGCAGGTGGGCTCTTTACCACCGAACCACCAGGGAAGCCCATAAGAAAAGGTTACTTAGTGTGAAAAATAATTCATTGCAGATATTTATGATAGGTGGATGGAAGGAAAGTAAGAAGGAAGGAGAGAAAAAGAAAGAACAGGAGAAGAGAGGAAAGAGGAAAGAAGGGAGGAAACGGACGCCCACCGTCCTTCAGAGATCTCAGTCCCTACAAGTCTTTTTGCGTATCCTGTTGAGGTTTCCCAGGTTTCCCCGCCCGCTTTGCCCAGGAACCACGGAAGCGCAGCGACCCATCGCGAGCCTCACGTACCACAGTCGCGATGTAGATGATCCGCTGCACCGTCTCGGCTTTGTCGATGCAGCGCCGCAGCAGGCACTGTGCATCCAGGCGGCCCTGGGAATAGGCATCGCTGAACCGGGACAGCAGCGCGGCTTTGCGCGCCACGCTGGACAGTTTGGCGCGGTTCGGGGACGGGGTCCTGGCCTTGGCAGAGGAGGGGCTGGCGGATCTGCTCCGGCTGTGACTGTGGCTGCGGCTGTGGCTGCGGCTGTGGCTGTGGCTGCGGCTGCAAGGGGCAGGACTAGGAGATCGGCTCCTGGCGGACCTGTGGGTGAACAAGAATCAGGCAGGGAAGTGCTCCGAGTTCCTCCTCCCTTCTGTTCCTACACTCCAGCTGCTTCTCTCCCCATAAACCAGGAGCCCCCGGCGGCAGAGACAAGGAGAGCAGCTCCCTGTGAGAGGCGCTGTGTCTCCTCAAAGGAAAAACAGTACTCTATATTTACCCGATGCATTAGAATTTATAACTCACTTTCAATCACTCAGCACATCAGTTTACCCTCCAAACAGCCAGGTAAGGTCAGCCTTGATTGCTGGCCATTTTACAGATGAGGAGGTTGAGGCTCATAAATGCTAGGAGGGCTGTTCTAGAGTAACACAGCTAGCAAAAGCCAGAGTTAAAGAAGTGAGATTTCTTACCCTGACCTTGGGCGACTGACACATAAAATGAGATAAACAGACTGAACTTTCTGGTATAAAATGAGATAAACAGACTGAACAATGGGAAAGAAAATGTGCTCTCCTTCTGTAACAATGAAATCATTTGCAGTCATGTCTCCTCTCCAGATCCTCCATTTTCACCTACATAATTTGTGCCCTATTTTAGGATGGTGGTGGGGGTTGGAAGAATACGGGGAGGTACTTGGGGAATGGAAGAGCACTGTGTCAGTGAAAGGTATTATATGTTGCTACCAAGTGCATAATAAATGATCAGACTAGCTAATCCTCAGGGAAAGTTTTGTAGAAGGAACTATGGGGCAAAAAGTAGTGCAAAGCAGCCTCTCTGAAGGTGGAAGGTGGAGGTGGGGGGGAGCCCTCATTTATAGTGTTTGCCAATTTCCATAGTGCAACAAGCACTCTCACCATAGGCAATTTCAAACTATTCATGGGATGTCACTGAACCTGGAGTTAGGTAGAAATGCACGGAATCGGTCCCCAGGAGCTAGTACAAGCTGGCACCTGCACCACACTGATGGAGCGATTCCCCAGAATGAAAGATTAAGGTGACATTTAAGGAAATGGAGAGCTGGGGTAGGCTTGGCTCTGACGTTAGCCTGAATCTGGGCACACTGTGGGGCTGGCAAGGAAGAGGGAAGTGTTAGAGAGCACAAGAAAACGCAGAGAAACATGCTGCTTTGACCTCACTTAACACTGAATGACCTGTCTCAACATTTTGTCCATCAGTAGAAGGCACATTCCCTTACCTACACACCCCATCTGACAAAGTGAGATGTAAAAAGGAAATGCCTGGCAGTAAAGCGACAGTGGGTCATCTCTGGAGAGAGGACTCCTAGGACTCAGAGAACAGGATCCTCCCATCATGAACAGTGTTTCAACACAGGTATCAAGTGTTTCAACACGAGTACTGCCTTTTGCATTATAGGCATTCAAATCTGGTTTCAAGCCACAAACTTTCCTTTGCACACCTCAGTTCCATTCCGTAAGCTTCGGTGTCAGTCCGAAATTAATTAGTGCCCAAGTATTGTAAATCCAGGAGGTATTTTCTCTCTGGAAAGGAGCAGTTAGAGAAACCAGCCCTCTACAGTTCAAAATTTTCCATACTGTTGGGGTTTGGGTTCAGGATATCATTTTACTTTTTTTTCTTTTTTTTCCTTTACCGAGCCAGGCTTTGATCACTAACTTGGCAAAAGGGGGCTTAAATGAAAAGATCTGTGAGAGTTTGTCAGACCTTCCTTGGAGTACAGATTTTTCAGCAGACAGAACAGCTATCTCATCCTTCAGTGTTCGGAGCTGTTTCTCATAATCGCACAGGGCTTCTGCGTTCCGCTGGTTTGCGCTCCACCTGTCCAGGTCAGAGACCCGCTGCTCTGAGGCCCTCGGCTCCACTCTCCTACGCTCGGAGCCCCGCTTCTCTGATCTCCTACGATCTGAGTTTCTGTGGCGAGATTCTTCCTGGGCTTGAAGAGATTTCAGCCTGAACAGAAACAAAAGTTTGAAAGAAAAGAGAGAGAGGTAGAGATGGAGGAAAGGTGATAAACTGCAATTGGCATACTTAGTGAGGCTACTGTATTTAGTGTGCTGTTATTGCCTTGGAAAACTCATGGAAATAGGAACATGAACAAATTAACAGAATTGCCAGGGTCAGGGAACCACACCGTGTCTGCAGCTTGCATGGGAAAGCTCCTGAAGAAAAGATAGATGTGCAAGTCCTCTAAGCTGTGGGCAGGGTCATGAAATCCTTGCGGACGCAAAGCAGAGTATCCTACTCTATACTGGATGGCTTCACTGCACAAAACTCTGGAAACAAGTGACCTCCAAAACCTACAGAAGCTGGTCAAGACATGATCTATTCTCACTAGCGCTTCAGAATGTGGGGGACTGGTGGGGGGAGGGGAGAAACTTCACTGGAAATTGAATAACATCCACAACACTAAGCAGATGTGTGGACCTATAAAAATAATGTACTACGGAAAGGAGAAAAGCTTTATAAATAAAATGGGCATCCTCATTGCATACAAAGAGGTGTGACCATCATACTAGGGAGAAAAAGTCATAAGAAGAGAACATGGTGTGATGAAAATGACAATGGTGTTAGAAGAAAAGGGAAGGGGTAAGATTAAGAAGGATACAGAGGAGCTGAAAATGCAGTAGCAGAATTAAACGCTGCCCTAGAAACAGTGAAGAACAGAGTAGGTGCTATAAGAATTGCTGAGTAATAATAGGAGATAAAGGATTTGAGAAGCTTTATCAGCTAGAAAAATAAGAGATTGAAATGATGATGAGGGGGGAGTTAGAAGTGGAAAACAGAGCAGTGCTCCAAGCTAAAATTTATGGATGTTCCTAAAGAAATCAGAACAATTGGAACATGTATGAAAACAGTAGAAATGTGTATATATGTATTTTACTACAACTGCTCTTTGCGGGAAAAAAATCAAAGTTAAGATTTTTAAAAGTATAACCTTAAAGGATCAGTGTTTATTTTCTCCTTCTAGAAATTTATCTTTAGAGACAAGCAATCTGAAATTTAAACTAAGATTTGCCACAAAAAATTATTTCTAGTGTTGAAAATTGGCATCAAAGTAAATATTTAATATTAGGGAAATACTCAAATGAGGAAATATGATGGATCTATTTAAAACTAAGCTCTGCTTTATTTTTTCTTGGTAATAGAGAAAAATATTAAATGAAAAATTGGGTCCACAACTGTATACTCATATTTTATTGTCTTTATTTTTAATGAACTAATTGGAATAAATATCCAATGGTGACATTGAACTGGCTCTGGAATTATGAGAGGTTTTTGGTTCCTTTCTACTATCCTTTGAAGATTTTCTATAGTAGATAGGCAAATAGATAGGGAAACAATGGAAAACAGTGACAGATTTTACTTTCCTGGGCTCCAAAATCACTGCAGATGGTGACTGCAGCCATGAAATTAAAAGACACTTGCTCCTTGGAAGAAAAGTTATGACCAACCTAGACAGCATTACTAAAAAGCAGAGACACTGCCAACAAATGTCCATCTAGTCAAAGCTACAGTTTTTCCAGTAGTCATGTATGGATGTGAGAGTTGGACTATAAAGAAAGCTGAGCACCAAAGAATTGATGCTTCTGAACTGTGGTGTAGGAGAAAACTCTTGAGAGTCCCTTGGACTGCAAAGAGATCAAACCAATCCATCCTAAAGGAAATCAGTCCTGAATATTCATTGGAAGGCCTAATGCTGAAGCTGAAACTTCCTTTGGCCATCTGATGCAAAGAACGGACTCATCTGAAAAGACACTGATGCTGGGAAAGATTGAAGGCAGGAAGAAAAGGGGACAACAGAGGATGAGATAGTTGGATGGCATCACCGACTCAATGGACATGAGTTTGAGTAAGCTCCAGGAGTTAGTGATGGACAGGGAAGCCTGGCATGCTGCAGTCGATGAGGTCACAAAGAGTCGGACACAACTGAGAGACTGAACTGAACTGAACCGAACTGACTGCTTTTGTAATAAGAAAAGTATATAAAGTATTAATAAATATATTTCTGCCTCTCCTCTTTGTGGACAGATTCTTTTGTATTGTCATGGAATACCAAGAAAGCTAAATTCAAAGATTAATTAGCAGCCTGCAATAATCTTGTCATTTTTTTTTCTTACTGCTTTTTTAGCTGATTTATTTCCTCCTCTGCAGCCAAAAGGGATATGGTAGATCTGTTCTTGGGTTCTTCAAGAGTCTTTTCAGTCTCAGCCATACTGTAAAAGAAATCAGTAACTAAAGACAGACTTTCCAAAACTGGCAGACTTTTTAAATCAAGGCATAGTTTCTCTTGGGAACTTTTGCCATATGCTATAAATTCAACATAAACAAGAACAAATTATAAGACATCTGCATTCAGTCAGATGATATTAAAAATATTATGGCACACTGGTATGCAAAAACATGCTAGCATCTTTCCTCAATGTCAAACACAAAGAAATTTCAGTGCTACCCTACCCCTACAAGACTACATAATAATTACTGATATTAGACTATAAAGTACAAAGAAACTTGTTCAATCTCTTCATCTCACCCTCCTAATTCATCTTCTCTAATTATACCAAATCTCCAGGTTGCTTCTCTATAAAATCTCCATTTCTCTGTAATATATTAATACCTATTCTTATTACCTTGCATTGTAGCATTGTATTTGACTTAATTTTCCTGGACTTACTAAATATAAAAAAATTATTTGCTGAACTATAAAGAAAGTCTTCCACAATTACACTCAACTATCAAGTATCTCACGTGTTCCTGCCTCTGACTTCCACCACTAATTGAGGACAATTTTCCTGCATTTTCAACCTAGTTTGGTCAATGTTAGTTTCAAAGACTCCTCTCATTGTAGGCAAATCATAATAAATCATACTATTTCTTTAGGTTTAGATTAAAGGACATGAGAATGCGATGGATGCCACTGGACAAGGACCAGTGGTTCTCAGTGAAGCTCTCTTAGTACAGCGAGAGATCATATCAAAGGTGTCCAGACATCTCTGACCCTACATCCCTGGAATACTCTGTCTCTTTCATCACAGTAGTTCTGAGAGTAAGAGATTGCAACTGCTATCCAAACTTACATCAATCTTCCCCCTTACACTCGGACGGAAGAATGGAAGGTTAAACCCTGGCCTCCCCTATACAGTGAGGCAGACTGAGAAATAACGGGCTAGCTAGATTCTTATCAAGTCCCCACTGGTCCCAGGCAACAACAAACGCCCACTCATCCATGAATACTTCTCCAAAGGCCACGTCTAACTCAGGCAAAGTTTGTCTCCCCTTCTGAGCTCCTCCCACAGTTGTTCACGTCTATAATCTCATTACAAACAAACTGTGAACTATTGAAAGGCAAAGAGTCTATTGTATTGATCTCTTTATCCCTAGCATGTAAAACGGTGCCTGTCTTATATTTTAAAAAAAAACCAAAAAACTGAATGAGTGAAACAGTGAAATGCCTAAAGTCTAAACTAAAACCAGAGTAGCAATAACTTCATAATAGGGATGTAGGCAAGGAAATTACTATGAACGGAAATTACTATGATTTAATTTAAATGTGAACATGTTATAGATTTTTTTAAGTATATATGGGAAAATGAACACTTTTACCAAGAGAAAATTGTGGAATATTAAAAGAAGAAAATAGACCAAGAAAGGGGGAAGAGTACGAACAGTAATCACTTTTCGTTTGTTTTGCTTTGCTATTTGTCTCAAGACAAGGCATAGGGAGAGAGGGTGGGGGAGGAAGGATTAGAAGCTCAGGGTTAGCAGATGCAAACTACTGTATATAGAACTGATAAACAACAAGGTCCTACTGTGTAGCACAGGGATTTATAGTCAATATTCTGTGATTAACTATAACGGAAAAGAGTATGTTATCGAATGTGTATATATATATGTATGTATGTATAACTGAATCATGTTGCTATACAGCAGGAACTAACACAACACTGTAGATCAACTATACTTCAATTAAAAAAAAAGACCTGGCACACGTGTATGAGCTAATATACATATGAACAAAAGGGGCAAGAAGGCTAATTTGGCCCCCTTGAATGATATACAAAAAGAAGAAAGGGGGTGCATTCATGTGACAAGCATTGTTTTAAACAGGCTAACATATTTATTTTTCATTNTATTGTAGTGGTTTTGCCATACATTGACATGAGTCACTCATGGGTGTACATGTGTTCCTCATCCTGAGCCCCTATCCCACCTCCCTCCCCATCCCATCCCTCTGGGTCATCCCAGTGCACCAACCCTGAGCACCCTGTCTCATGCATCAAACCTGGACTGGCGGTCTGTTTCACATATGATAATATCCATGTTTCAATACTATTCTCTCAAATCATCCCACCCTCACCTTCTCCCACCGAGTCCAAAGGACTGTTTTATACATCTGTGTCTCGTTTACCGTCTTGCATATAGGGTTATCATTACCACCTTTCTAAATTCCATATATATGTATTAATATACTGTATTGGTATTTTTCTTTCTGGCTTACTTCACTCTGTATAGGCTCCAGTTTCATCCACCTCATTAGAACTGATTCAAATGTATTCTTTTTAATGGCTGAGTAATATTCCATTGTGTATATGTACCACAGCTTTCTTATCCATTCATCTGATGATGGACATCTAGGTTGCTTCCATGTCCTGGCTATTGTAAACAGTGTTGCGATGAACAGTGGGGTACATGTGTCTCTTTCAATTCTGGTTTCCTTAGTGTGTATGCCCAGCAACGGGATTGCTGGATCACATGGCAGTTTTATTTCCAGTTTTTTAAGGAACCTCCACACTGTTCTCCATAGTGGCTGTACTAGTTTGCATTCCCACCAGCATTTATTGCTTGTAGACTTTTGGATAGCAGCCATTTTGACTGGCATGAAATGGTACCTCATTGTGGTTTTGATTTACATTTCTCTGATAATGAGTGATGTTGAGCATCTTTTCATGTATTTGTTAGCCATCTGTATGTCTTCTTTGGAGAAGTGTTTGTTTAGTTCTTTGGCCCATTTTTTGATTAGGTCATTTATTTTTCTGGAATTGAGCTGCAGGAGTTGCTTGTCTATTTTTGAGATAATTTGTCATTTAAAGTGAAGTCGCTTAGTCGTGTCCGACTCTTTGCGATCCCATGGACTGTAGCCCACCAGGTTCCTCCGTCCATGGGATTATCCAGGCAAGAATACTGGAATGGGTTGCCATTTCCTTCTCCAGTGGAATCTTCCTGACCCAAGGATTGAACCCAGGTCTCCCGCATTGCTGGCAGACGCTTTAACCTCTGAGCCACCAGGGAAGCCTGTCATTTAAAAGTGGGTGCCTAGAGTGGGTGCATCGATGTCCCAAATACAAACCATCACCAGGCTCTTTTCATCCTGAGGAAGCAGAGGTTCCTTGAGTTGATTGAAGCCATACCACCAGGAAGTAGGCAAAGCTGAGATTTTAATGGTGATCTGTCTTAAGAGAAAACTCAATCCATTATGCCACATACTATGATAAATAGAAACTCACCTCTCCAACCCATGTCTCAGTTCCCTAACTAGAACCGAGCCCCTCACTAGGTAAAAAGCCTTATCTTATGTATGTTTGAATTCCCAGAGCCTGATCAGGTGCTGAATACCAAGGATGATCCTTTAGTATCCCTACCTGTAGAGAAGGGACCTTGCTGTCCACAGGTTTTCCCAAGGAAGCAGCTGTAAAGGAGGCCTCCAGCCAAGGCAAAAGGCGTGATTTGATTGTTTCCACACCATCATAATGTCCTCCTGGAAGAATCCACAGACCAGGTGAGTGAGAGGAAGCCAACCACATCCACCCAGGCAGAGAGCAAAGGGAAGGGAAAAGGAAAAGAAGGCAAAGAGGGAAGAAATGGAGGAAGACACATGGGCTGTTCTCACCTTCTTGGGCTGCTATAGTGAGGATCCCAAAGAGCTGTCCCTGCACTTTGGCAACTTGTTCAATGAGTTCGAGGCAGTGATTTAGATTTTGATCGCATGAGTTTGCCTGCAAAGCCGGAAGGGCAGACATCAGTGCAATTTCATCCTTCTGGGACCCACTGCACGGAGGACACATGTGTCACTTTATGGACACACATATCACTTTACACAAGGGCCAGCTGACACTGGTATGCTCCCAGGGCAGAGACTGCTGTATGCTCACAAAACATACCTGCCTCTCCTCCTGGACACCCAAGTAGACAGCCTTCCCCAGTTTCCCTAGCAACCAGTGTGGCCACGCAACCCAGTTCTGGTCTGGGATGGGAAGTGATGAGTGACTGTCCTGAATGATTGTCTTCTCTCTCTCTCTCTCTCTCTCTCTCTCTCTCTCTTTCTCTCTCCATCTATCAACCAAATGCAGAAGACCTAACAGAGGACCCCAGAAGCATAAGGGATAGTGAAGCCACAAATTTAGAAGGCTGTTAACCAAACACTTGAAATATTACATCATTGAGAAAGTTTTATGTGTGTTTGTGGGCATTCAGTTCAGTTCAGTTCAGTCACTGGGTCGTGTCCGACTCTTTGCGACCCCATGAATCACAGCACGCCAGGCCTCCCTGTCCATCACCAACTCCCGGAGTTCACTCAGACTCGCATCCATCGAGTCAGTGATGCCATCCAGCCATCTCATCCTTGGTCGTCCCCTTCTCCTCCTGCCCTCAATCCCTCCCAGCATCAGAGTCTTTCCCAATGAGTCAACTCTTCGCATGAGGTGGCCAACATACTGGAGTTTCAGCCACTGAAATGTGGGGGTTGTTTTTTTATAGCAATAACCCTGACTCCCTACTCAGTGTGCTGTGCCCAGACACTCAGCCGTGTCCAACTGTTTGCAGCTCCTTGGACTGTGGCCCACCAGTCCTCTGTCCATGGGAATACTGGAATGGGTTGCCACTTCTTCCTTCAGGGGATCTTCCAGACCCAAGCATCAAATCAAGACTCTTTCATCGCAGATTCTTTACCACTAGCAACACCTGGGAAGTCCTACTCAATGGAACAAATTCTTTCATAAATAGACATTTTGTAACAAAAGATAAATCATTGCCTCCTAATTTACCCACATTATTGGTTCTTATCCTCTACCTAAGTTCAACATGTGCATAAAGGGCACTATTTTTCAACAATAAGAAGGTATTGCTGGGTGAAGGATATGATGGAGAAGACCAAAAAGATGGCCTAGGCTTCATGGTGATGCAGACTAGCTGGGGAGACGGGAGAGTAGACAGTTACCCTGCAATGGAACAAAGTCTTACTTTAGCAATGAGCACAAGGTCTATTTTAGAGCCACTGTCTGAGAAAGTCAGGAATGGCTTCCACCGGCAAACTCTAGGGGTGAAGAAGTTGGGCTCGGGGAAAGTCTGCCCCCGGAACAGAAGCTAGGAGGTAGACCTTTCACCTCTTCTGCTGCTTTTGTTGTCTCCTTGGTGAGCTTTCACCAAAGCCTTGCTAGCCAAACCTCTAATTGATTCTGACTCCCGAAGGAAAGAATGCAACTGCAAGGAACAAACCATGTGGGTGTAAAAATGCATAGACCTATGTGTCACCTCAAGCCATCATAAGGCAGGGGTGCCTTCTGGGTACGACGAATCCCAAGATAGGATGTGGGAGATAGAAACTAGAATGAAGAGGAAAGGTTTAGATGACCTCCAGGCAAAAGTTTACAAGTGAAATGCAGATCTGAGTCAACAGAGAAATGGTTCAGACAGGCAGTACGCTCCTGAGGACAGACAGAGGCTGTGCCTGGCCAGGTCACTGTGGCATTTCCAGCCCTTCATCCTACTGTCTCTATGTATTCAAACTCAATATGTATTGTGTGGATGAATGAAAATGAAACGATTCACTCACTTTGGCTTTATTACACACCTGCTAAGTGCCAGGCACTGTCCATACTTTATGTAGGTAAACTCAGAAAATCCACACCATAGGTACTGTAGGAGATTAGGAGGACTGTTGTCATCATTGCCATTTTTAGATGAGAAAACTGAGAGCCAGAGAGGTTAAGTAATATGCCCAAGGGTACTTAGCTTGTATGTTGTCAGAACTGAGACCTGCGTCCAGAGTCCATGCTCTTGACTACTAAACTATACTGACTTTTGGATCATGATTAATGCCAGGAGGAGGAGGGGAGGATTGGATTATGTGACAAAAAGTGAATTAGGAGGGCAGTCAGGGAAGCCTCTCTGAGGAGGAGTCACTGGAGCTAAGTCTCAGATTCAGAGCACCAGAGAAAGAGCAGGCCAGGCTGTGGGAACACCAAGGGCAAAGGCCCAATGGCAGGAAGGAATCTGGCAACCTTGAACCAGAAGTAGGTGCATGTAACAGAGGATAGGTGGTCAGAGAGGTTGGCAGGACAGATTCTGCGGGCGCCCTGCAGGCCAGGTAAGCAGTCAGGATGGAAGGGATTCGTTGGAACTGAGAGGGAGATGCTGCTTTACTTTCCATGCCTGGTTAACGGCACCTGGGACTAGCTCTATTGTAACACTTATAAGAAGAAATGGACACAGTCGAAATATCTCATTCTTCTATCCCCTTTTCCTAAAAAGTCTATGAGCTGACTATTAGTTTTCTTTTTTAAAGACTTTGTCTTTCTCATCAGTCACCACTAGTATCCATGGCAAAGCAAAGGCCCCAAAGATCTGATGAATGAGTGAGTGAGTGACTATCATAATATGGGCATGATCAGGACATACGGGACCCACAGCCTGAACAGCTCTCTCCATTCCTTCCTTGTTGAACCAGCAACTCCTTGCCCTTGCTATTTCATGCCCGCACTTACCACAGTGACCTTCAATTCCCCAGCTACAGCCCTTTGCCCTCTGGCTGGATCATGCCACGTGCTAAGCAGACAGAGAATAGGCTTGGGAGTCAAGCAGACCTGAGTATCTCAGCTCTGCTACTTGCCACTGTTCTGTGTGATTCTGCACAGGTTGCTTAGCCTCTAGGAGCCCATTTCCCAGCCAGGAAAATGAAGATTATGGCTTGCAGAGTGTTAAGAGAATTAAATCAAAATAATGCACATTCTGCACCTTTAAGACAAAAGATGTAGCACCTGTAAGATGCTGCACAGAACTGAAGGGAGCAATGGACCGAGTAATAAGGGCAGACCCTAGTTCAGATCTGGTTCTCCGCTTACTAGCTTATTTCCTTAGAGAAGACATTTTTAAAATGCTCTTCCATTCATTGGAATTTAGAAAGT
This sequence comes from Neotragus pygmaeus, assembly GCA_006410875.1. NCBI lineage: Eukaryota > Metazoa > Chordata > Mammalia > Artiodactyla > Bovidae > Neotragus > Neotragus pygmaeus. Next base: position 65,511 of record SJYV01013006.1, on the reverse strand, counting down.
GGACGATCTCACCAGCTAGCATAGGTGCAGAGTAGAAAAGGCATATAATAATTAGGATTATTGTAGTATTATTACTATAGGTTTCTGTGCCTTGACCAGTGCCTGGCACAAAGTAGGGGTCCAGTGTTTATCAAATGAGTTTGCACATACCACTAGCATAAGAGAATATACCATGTCAGACTGTTTCTGATCCCAAGACGTGTCACAACACGTTGCCCGTTTCTAACACAAAGCATTGCACAAGACACTCAACTTGCCATTGTCACAGTGCTCTACCAAACAATTACTCCCCACAAGATAAACAGAGCGAAGACATGAACGAATGATGTGCTTGTGTGCATGCTCAGTCGCTTCAGTCGTATCTGACTCTCTGCGACCCTATGGACTGTAGCCCACCAGGCTCCTCTGTCCATGGGACTCTTAAGGCAAGAACACTGGAGTGGGTTGTCAAGCCCTCCTCCAGGGGATCTTTCCAACCCAGGGATCAAACTCTAGTCTCCTTCATCTCCTGCGTTAGCAGGTAGATTCTTTACCACTAGTGCCATCTGAGAAGTCCATGAACTAATTGTACTGTCTCCTAATTCGAAATCTCATTCACTCATAAATCCTTGAATTCCTTTACTTCCTAAGCCTTGGGCTGGCCAGCTCAGGGAACAAAACTACATTAAAAAATGAAAAGTTGCCTGCTGTCAATGAGCTCACCAGCTGGGGAAGCAGGACAGAGGGTAGGAAACACACAGGGGATAAATAACTCCCTTAGAGCTTACTAAGTGCTCTAAGAAGATAGTGAGCTGTAGAAGAATTAAAATGGACTCTGGTACAGGGTGATGAGTGGGAGGTTAAGACACTGAGCGGAGGAAAAGCAAGTATTACTATCAAGGCAAGAAGCGGCAAGGCCTATTGTACAGGAGAGAACACAGGGTCCAGAGACTAAGTAATAAGGACTTTATTTGTCACACGAAGAGCTCTGGGCTCTATCCAGTCACTGAAAAGTTTAATGGGGCAAGTGGAGGGTTTGCTTTGATTTCACAAAAATGACTCTGGCAGGAGCAGACCAGATAATTGGATTAGAGAGTGCATCTGGGATGGAGGTAGGCAGTTGTAACCATCTAGCTGAGAGATTCTGAGAGCTGTGGAGGCAACAAAACTCCTTCCCAGCTCTGGAATCACATCTGTGTTGGCCAAGGTCCCACTGATCCTAGCATTACCTGAGGAGGAAGTCAGGTAGTTTGGGAAGAGGTAAGAGGTACGTGAAGGAGAATGCTCTTTCCAGACAGTTTAAGGAGTTTGGGCTTTCCTGGTGGCTCAGATGGTCAAGAAACTGCCTGCAATGCAGGAGACCCGGGTTCAATCCCTGGGTCAGGAAGATCTACTGGGGAAGGGAATGGCCACCCACTCCAGTATTCTTGCCTGGAGAATTCCACGGACAGAGGAGTCTGGCGTGCTGCAGTCCATGCAAAGAGTTGGGCATGACTTAGTGACTGAACAACAACAACAATAGCTCCTTCTAAAAAAATTTAATGAAAGAGAAAACAGTTACATCACAATGACTAATAAGAATTCTTTATGAAACCTTTACTTCATTTATATAAGGGGGTATATGGTGTTGGGGGTATGGTGTTGGAGAAGACTTGAGAGCCCTTGGACTGCAAGGAGATCAAACCAGTCCATCCTAAAGGAAATCAACCCTGAATATTCATTGGAGGGACTGATGCTGAAGCTGAAGCTCCAATACTTTAGCCACCTGACTTGAAAAGCCAACTCATTAGAAAAGACGCTGATGCTGGGAAAGATTGAAGGCAGGAGGAGAAGGGGATGACAGAGAATGAGATGGTTGGGTGGCATCACTGACTTAATGGACAAGAGTTTAAGCAAGTTCGGGAGATGATGAAGGACAGGGAAGCCTGGCATGCTGCAGCCCATGGGGTTGCAAAGAGTCAGACACGAATGAGCAACTGAACAACAGCAACAAAGGGGTTATGCGTGCTGTGTTGTGAAGTAAAATGCATTAACTTTGTGGGTAAGTTTTAACAATACTATCCCAGGGAATAGGGCTTTGGCTGTGTTGAAAATCACTGATTTGGGCAATGAGGAGCCCCAAAACAATCCCCTGAAGAGTTGTATAAAAATTGGATTGGAGGGAAGCATGGAAAAAGGTAGGAAATCAATAAGAATATGCCACGTTGCTGGTGTGGAACTTAAACAAGGAAACTTCAAATTTATTCTAGTGGCTTCGTGAAGATGGGAAAGCTAAAAGTAACAGAAGGGAGTGTCATATTCCAGAATATAACCACCAGCGTTGTTAACATTTTTTTTTTTTGAAAAATGTTCTTTTGAAGGAAAAAAAAAAAACCCTGTGTGATGGAGATGGGCTACTAGCCTCCTTTTGTAAGCATGTTGGCTGCAAAAATACTGTGAGTTGTGAGGGAAAGAATTCTCTGCACAGCAAGCAGCTGCTTTGTCAGTATGTCTCCTCCCTTACTCTCCTGCAGCTGTAGGCATTATTGCTACAAGGTTCATGTGAGATCTGCCTTAACCATAGGCCAGAAGTTGGTTTCCCCACAGAAGTTGGTTTCCCCACATATGTAAGAAATGATTGGAGTCTGAATAAGAGCAACTGCTCCTAAAGGGGAAAGGTGGGAGATATTTGAGACCTTTAAAAGGTAGACTCCTCAGGGCTTGATGAACCCATTTACAAGGTGTGATGGAGAAAGAGGAGACCGGGTTTCTGACTTGAGCCACAGGGGAGATTGTGATGCTGTTACCTAACCAGAGGCCACAAGGGAAGCAACAAGACAGGAGGGAGGGCAACTCATCCTGTTTGGTTCATGTTGACTCAGAGGATCTGGCCATCCACATGGAGCTGTCTGGAAGGCAGGTGGCCAGCCACTCAGGTCGGGAGCTCTGGAGAAAGGCCCAGGCTGGAGATAAATCTTGGAGTCACCAATATCTGGGAAGTAGCTAAAGCCATAAAATTGAATGAAAGTGTCAGTCATGTCTGACTCTTTGCGACCCCATGGACTATAGTCTTCCAGGCTCCTTGTCCATGAAATTCTCTAGGCAAGAATACTGCTGGAGTGGGTTGCCATTCCCTTCTCCAGGGAATCTTCCTGACCCAGGGATCAAATCCAGGTCTCCTGCATTGCAGGTAGATTCTTTACTATCTGAGCCACAGGAGAAGTCCAATAAAGTTGGATAAGATGTGTCAATTGCTGCAGAGAAATCAAGGAGATAAGGACTATGGAAAAAAAAAAAAGAGAGAGAGAGAGAAAGAGAGATTAGACTTGACCTGACCATCAAGTGGAACAGTTACAGCAGAATGTTTTGGAGAAAGGATACTTGATGTTGTTCCAGATCATTCCAGGTTGAGGAACAAATGGGAATTAAAGAAGCAAAGACAGTGAAGACAGATTAGTTTTTCAAGTTTTGCAGTGCGGGGAAGGAGAGCAACAGAACAGAGGCTTTGTTCCCACCCCTTTTGTGTTATCACTCTCTAGCCCAGACCAAACCTCCTGACCACCTGAGCTTAAATGTTGCCTTATTTTCATAAGGTTTTTCTTAACGTGCCTCTCATGACTTCTGCTGCCTTCCTTCCTCCAGCAGCTCTCTCCACTCCCACACAAGCCTATTTCGCTAGTGTGCGCATGCCATGGGCACCAGATCAACAATCCTTTGATCCCTTTTAATTCCTATACTTCTGAGCAGCCTTGACCTTATTAACATTTCTCCTCATGAGACCCCAATCATCACAGCCTGTGTTGAAATGGCTTTCTCATCATACTATTTTAAACTTGAATCACTTGCACAATATTAGAAAGAGAAAAAATTTTCACCCCAGTTCAGTTCAGTTCACTCGCTCAGTCATGTCCGACTCTGCGACACCATGAACCACAGCACGCCAGGCCTCCCTGTCCATCACCAACTCCCGGAGTCTACCCAAACCCATGCCCATTGAATCGGTGATGCCATCCAACCATCTCATTCTCTGAAAATATTAATAATAAAATGTATCACTAATACATTAATATTTTTAATCAACTTGAAAATTTCAATTTGAAAAGCTATCAAATCTATCAATTTTAGTACAAAATATAGTTATTTCCACTTTGAGAAACTTTACTTCCATATACAGAAAATATGCTTCATTTATATTAGATAAGAAACTGTGCAAAAGGATTTATCACAGTATTGTTTAAAATATGAAAGTTACAATCATTTAATAATGATTTGCCTGATTTTTTTTATACTCTTCTTTTTTTTAAAGTCATTTTACATAGAACAAGAATGCCATTTCCAAACACGCCAATTAGTGAATATGTACAGCAGCAAGGAAAAAAGATGATCGGTAGGAAGGATGTGGAATCTAGTCTGAGGGGTGGCATTTCTCAGGTCTTTGCAGCTGACCCTGGAAATTCACATATGGAAAGCAAAGCCCTAATTTCTATCTTCCTTCCCCGTTCCAGTCTCCCCACTGCCACCGCTGACCAGAGTGTGTATTTTTAGAGGGTGGATGGGGGAAGGATGGCAGGAGACATACACTGCAAGTCAGTGGAATGTCCTTCCCTCCTGCAGGAGATAACAGAATGGACTTGACAAGCAAAAGAGTTAGGTTCAAAACCAAGTCCGAAAGTGGAGTGGCCTTGGGCAAGCAAGCTGCCCTCCTGGGATTTGGTTTTCTCATGTGTAAAATACAGAAAATAAAGCCTGCTATTTCATAGGTTCTTCTAAATCTTAAAGGCAATAACGCATGAAGAGTGCTTTAAGGGTTTTCAAGAAGTCTTTAAACACTCGTTTTAAGGGATTAAGAGGTACCACTATGAATAAACTACTAATAAAATAGACATTGTACTAGAACAAACATTGGGGTACATGCATCTGTTTCAGTTATGGTTTTCTCAGGGTATATGTCCAGTAGCAGGATTGTTGGGTCATATGGCAGTTCTATTCCTAGTTTTTTAAGGAATCTCCATATTGTTCTCCATGGTGGCTGTATCAATTTACATTCCCACCAACAGCGCCAGATGGGGACAGAGATGGGAGAGGGGACATAGGCATACTTGTGACTAACTCATGTTGATGTATGGCAGAAACCAACACAGTATTGTAAAGCAATTATCCTCCAATTTAAAAAATCAAAAATAAATAAATAAGCTACAAGGATATTATGTACAGCATGGGGAATATAACCAATATTCAATAATTATAAATAGAGAATAGCCTTCAAAAATTGTGAATCACTATGTTGTACACCTGAAACTTATATAACACTATACATCAACTATACCTTAAAAAATTCCTTTAAATGAAGTCCTCTGCAAAGTAAAAGTAAAAATGCTGGTTATAACAGGCTATAATTGCTTCTAGAAAGGTGCTCATCTGTGGGCAAGTGGCTCTGTTTCAAAATCAACCCTCTGTTCTACATCATTGAGGCTGACCCTGCCACACACTCACTGCCTCCAAAACAAAGTTTTTAAACTGAAATCCTAAATTTTATTTTTTTTCTTAATATATATATTTTATTGAAGTATAGTTGACTTATAGTGTTTCAGGTGCACAGCAAGGTAATTCAGTTATACATGTACATTGTTTATATTATTTTTCAGATTATTTTCCATTATAGGTTATTACAAAATTTTGACTATAGTTTCTGGTGCTATACAGTTAACCTTTGTTGCTTGTTGCATATCTATTTTTTTTTCTGAATTTTAGATATAGAAAGAGGAGGATTATACCTCAACAATTTAGGAAGAGCTTCTATTTAGGCTTTCCCACTGGATTTTGGAGGCAGGCATGGCAACCCATTCCAGTATTCTTGCCAGGAAAATACCATGGACAGAGGAGTCTGGCAGGCTATAGTCCATGGGGTAGCAAAGAGTCAGGCATGACTGAAGCAACCGAGCATGCACACACTGAATTTTAGTGTCTTGATCCATAATTAATATTCCTACTGGACTTATTTTGTTACTTCTTCTCTTTTAACATTAAACAATGGTGATGTTTATATTAATCAGTTTGTCCAAGATGAAAATATGGAGAATCAAATTTAAAAGTTGGTAGACTCTATTAAAAAGAAGATAGTCTTCCTTAACTATTTGTCAATTCTTTTGTAGCCATGAATTTATCATTAGTATCTGTGGCAGAAGGGGTGGTACCCATTAAATATTCCACGTGCTTTTCCACATTTCTCAGGCTCCCTTTCAGCAGCCACACAACTAAGTCTGCCCAAGGGACAATGAGCGCAAGGGCTGTGTATGATGTAGGAGCAGGGCCAGTTCTCCACTCCCTCTATTCCCCTTGCAGAACCTTCAAGGTCCAGTAATGAGATGGCTGCTCCATCTGATGGAGGGCACCTGAAACTGAGTCAGTGACAGACAAGAGCCACCCTCAGACTTTGCATGAATGGGAAAGAAATCTCTGTTCTGTCAAGACACTAAGGTTTGGCATTTATTCATTACTGGCCAGTAAATCACTGCAGATGGTGGCTGCAGCCATGAAATTAAAAGACTCTTGCTCCTTGGAAGAAAAGCTATGACTAACCTAGATAGCATACTAAAAAGAGGAGACATTACTTTGCCAACAAAGGTCTGTCTAGTCAGGGCTATGGTTTTTCCAGTAGTCATGCATGGATGTGAGAGTTGGACTATTAACAATGTAGCTGAGCGCCAAAGAATTAATGCTTTTGAACTGTGGTGTTGGAGAAAACTCTTGAAAGTCCCTTGGCCTGCAAGGAGATCAAACCAGTCCATCCTAAAGGAAATCAGTCCTGAAAATTCATTGAAAGGACTGATGTTGAAGCTGAAACTCCAATACTTTGGCCACCTGATGCAAAGATCTGACTCATTTGAAAAGACTGATGCTGAGAAAGACTGAAGGAGGGAGAAGGGGACGATAGAGGATGAGACGGTTGGATGGCATCACCGACTTGACAGACATGAGTTTGAGCAAGCTCTGGGAGTTGGTGATGGACAGGGAAGCCTGACATGCTGCAGTCCATGGGGTCACAAAGAGTCGGACACAACTGAGCGACTGAATTGAACTGAAGGAGATAAAGGTCCTGAAGGGAAGATAAGTGTTCTCTATAAATTTAATAACTAGTTGAACCCTCAAGAATGTAGAAGTGGAGGAGTGAAGGAGGGTTAGGGAATCTGTTTGAAGACACCATAGCAATGACAACAACGTTTTGAGAGGGTAACAGATAGGGAGGGTAGAGGTCCCCAGGCGGCAGGAGGAAATAAACTGCAAGAGGCAAATTTTTTTTTTCCCTTCTGTGTTGAGGAAACCGGTTCTGCCTAAGACCAACCTCTTTTTTTTTTTTTTTCCCCCTCAAACCTTGGGCTGATAATGGCTCAGCAAACCGGTACTCATATTAATTGTTTTATGGCTGGGGATGACACACTTTGGCCATCCTCTCAAAAATGCATATTGTGGGAGAGGGGCCTGGTGAAACTCCCTCAGCCTTGAGGTGTTTCTTTATCTGATTAGAAGCTAGCTAACAGACATAAAATGCCTTGGTGCTCTTTATGCTCCCTTCTGATATCTATGTTAGAAGCTTTCCCTATCTCTGCTATACTTTATTAAAAGTTTGCTACACAAAAGGCTCCAAGTAATCAAGTCTCATCTCTGACCCTGGATCAAAATCCTCTCTTCCAGAGGTCATGAATCCTGGCATAACACACAGCTCGCGGTAGTAACCTTTCACTTTTATACTTAGAATCAGGCACGTTTTGACCTAAAAGCAGGTTCTATTTCAATCATAGAGATTATTCTAAAACAAACAGAGGACACCTCTTAAGAGCTCGTTTTTATGTGCTGATATTTAATATGTTGTTTACACTTGTTAGTACAGAATTCTATAGCACAAGGGGAGAGTAATGCAAGAGAAGCATTACCTCCCTATATAATACTTTTCGTTTCTCCCCACTGCCCTCAGGATAAAGTTCCAAACTCCATAGCACACCACCCAAGGCACCCGTCCCCTGGCCCCCACCACCCCACCTCCTTGGCTTTATCTCATGTCCACTTCCTATCTGGAAGTATTTCCAGTCCCCCGAGACATGCTAGCTTTTTCATGCTTCCCAGCTTCTTGCACACATCCTTTCCTCTCTCCCTTGTCCTCTTCTCCAGCTAGAATTTCATCACTAAGATGCAGCTGACATTTTTATTCCCAGCACCTAGCATAGACAGACATAGTGTAAAAAAAAATTTGTCTGAGGAATAAGTGTACACTGCAGAAAAAGTGTGAATATAGAGTATCTCACCCAAACCTTTATACATACCAGGAGCTAAGTAACCATTTGATCAATTAATTCTTAAACTCTTAATACTTGGCTCAGTTATTGGTTGAATAAGAAGGAATTTTCTTTGGCTGTTCCACTAACATTCTCAAAAACCACAAAGGAGGAAAACTACCTCTGCAATTCATGTGTTTACCACAACCCATCCCTCAGTCTCCAGTGGAGTCCAAGTTTTAAAGACCAAGTAATGCAATAATTCAGCATCTCTTTAATAATTAAAAGAAAATGAGGCGATGCCGTTTGCTGTTGTTTTTAGGACATGCTTCTCTGGGAGGGGAGTGGGTTGGAAAATATTTCTTCCTGACGATAAGATAAATATAACTTAAAAAAATAAAATCAAGCAAGAAGCAGTTTTGCCAAAGGCCCAGAAGATTGGTAGATGTTGTAAGATTAAAAACAAGCCAAAAGATAAAAAACAAAGGCTTCAGGGCACAAAATTATATTTTAAAAGAACTTACTGTTTCTGACAATGTAAGAATCAAGGAAACAGGCTGTGTATGAGATGGTGGTGATGGCCAGATAAAGGCAGAGGGGATAGGAATGGATAAAGAAGGAAATTATATTAGAGAAATTAAGAAGAAAAACTAAATAGGATCTAATTGTTAATCCAAATGATGGCTAGTTTGGAAAATAATCAAAATTCTGCATTGTGTTTTAGAATTAATCTGTTCAAGTTATTTATGTATTTCACTTGAAAATAACTTTTCCCAAAGGAATAACTTTAACCATGTTCCTAATTCTAGTGGAATATATATGGTCTTTTCTTCTGCTTGAGTTTATCAGAACTCAATTAATGTGGTCACAGTCAGAAAAACCAACCTTCCATAGCAAACATAATTTGAAGCTTTTAAGGAAAAAATATAGTTATCTACAACCAATATTTTAACAAATATAATTTGCTACAATGAATACTCTTCATCTTAAGGATTCAAGGCCAAAGTCTTTGGAACTAATAAACTAACATTGCAGTATTACAGGAAAACTCTTAGCAATTGACTGAAACTCAAACTGTAGATGACAAGATGTTGAATAAGTCTCAATGTAACCTAAATGTTGGTAGGTGCTGTAAAGAGATTTCTCATTGTCTTTCTTAAGCGCCACGCCCACGCCACCCGTCACACACACACACTGTTCTGAATGCTTGCACCCTCTCACTGTGCTCCTGATCGTTGATCCTGACTTCTGGTTTCAACTTTAGGAAAAGTTGAATTAAAGATATTTGGGGATCATTTCTGGGCTTCCCTGCTGGCTCAGGGGTAAAGAATCTGCCAGCAATGCAGGAGATGGAGGAGACTCCAGTTCGATCCCTGGGTCAGGAAGATCCCCTGGAGGAGGGCATGGCAACCCACTTCAATATTCTTGCCTGGAGAACCCCATGGACAGAGGAGCCTAGTGGGCTATGGTCCATAGGGCCACAAAGAGTTGAACAAGACTGAAGCGACTGAACACACAAGGCACGCACAGGGATCATTTCTAATTTTACACTGAATATGAGGTTCATCAGAAATGAGTCCAAAGAACTGGGTGTCTGGGAGAAAGGTGGTGGCATTCAGCCAGTCATGATTTACTGAGTAGCCACTAGGGGCCAAAAGTGGAATGAAACGGAAATCTCTGCTATCTGGAGCTTACCTTTTAGGGTGTGTTGGGGGAAGGGAGGAAAACTAATCAACAAAATAAAAGAGTAAATAAGTAAAAATTAGAAGGGGTAGAGATTATGGATGGAGAAGGATATTATGGAAGAAATAAAGCAGAGAAGGGGCACAATTGTTCCAGGGGTGAGGGTGGCTGCTTAGTCCAATATAGTCGCCACTGGTCATACGTGACTAGTGGAATTCAAACTAGACTTCAGTGAAGTTAAAACTTCGGTTCCTAAGTTTGCACTCATTGAATTTCAAATGCTTATTGGCCACCATATTGGACAGCGCTGATATAAAGATATATATATATATATAGAATGTATCCATCATCATGGAAAGTTCTGTCGGACAGTTCTGCTCTACAGAGAGCAAGGAGTCTAGTATTGCTGGAGTGGTTGAGCAAGGGAGAGGGTAAGAGATAACATCACAGAGTTTAAAGGAGCACAGCTGTATAGGAGCTTGATGGCCATTGCAGGAAATTTTTTTCTGAGTTATGAAGTTTGGAGAGTTTTGCCATAGGAGTAACTTGATCTGACTTGGTATTTAGAAGAATTATTTTGGGTTTTTTTTTTTTTAAGTAACACAAATGAAAGATGACCAAAGGTGTACAAGTGTGGCAGGGGAGGCAGGGATGGTGTGGAACATGCTCAGGTTCTGCACAGGCTCAGAAGCTAGTAGCAACAGATTCTGCTGGTGAGAAAGTAGTGGAGTTTGTCATGATAAAGTCTGTAACTGAAGGAAAGAAGTCAGTGTTTGTGGCATGGGAGAAGCCATGGTCAATCTTACACGGATTTGACTTTGCAAGGACAATAGCACAACTGAAAATGTCCAATGGACATTTGGGGAAGTGAGAGCTCAGATGAGAAAAGGACCTGAGTATAGATAGATATTCATCAGCATAGGGGTGAGAGATGAAATCGGAATGGAGGTGGAAGAGAAGGTTTCTAAAGTCTGCCCTTGAAGAACAACTATGAGAGGAGTATGGGTAAGACAAGGAGACAAATAGAGTGTCAACAATCAAATTCAATAGAGATGCCAGAACGTTGAAGAGAAATGATGATGCCCAAGGAATGGCCACAAAATTTGGGAAGGCACTGATTTCTAAGAGTGCAGTCTCTGCTAATTATATGTGTGTATTGGAGATGGAGAGGGCCATAAGTGAGGAACCTAAATAGAAATGGTTTCAGTGAGAACAGAAGAATGGGGTGTACCACTGTGAGTGAGAAGAGCAAGTACAATGAACTTTGGCATTTCTCAGAACTTACAGGTCATTTCTAAAACAATCATTTAATTTGGTCCAGCCACTTCCAGTGTCATTTGTGTTCAACATTGTCTAGTGACAAACTGAATACACTTTTTAATGGTTCAAGTTAATTTAGGCCACAGGGCAAGAAAAAAAAATTTTTATAAGAAGTAGTTTTAAGAAGGGAAAATACATATATTAGGATTTGTTATTCTCATCCTTCTGAGATTAGGTAACAAGTAGCCACTTATAAAGGTAGATGGTGGGGGTAACCCAAGGCTTTGTACTAATGGTGAATTTCAATTTTCCTGCAATTCTGATAGAGAAGGAATAATCAATATTGGTACTTTAAATGTGGGCAAATGGGGTAAACACTAGAAAAGCAGGCTAAGGAGAAAGCCACAGTGCTTTGAGCTCCCCTCCTCCCAGGAGCCTGGTTACAAGGTGGATAGGACAGCCCAGGGATGGCAGGCAGTTGCATTTTCCTGGTAGGATTTCAGAAACAAGCTAACCTAGACTAAAAAAATTGAGATCCAAAAAAGAACTTCATCCATCATCAATTCATTATCAGAGAAATACAAATCAAGACCACAATGAGGTACCATTTCACACCAGTCAGAATGGCTGCGATCCAAAAGTCTACAAGCAATAAATGCTGGAGAGGATGTGGAGAAAAGGGAACCCTCTTACACTGTTGGTGGGAATGCAAACTAGTACTGCCACTATGGAAAACAGTGTGGAGATTCCTTAAAAAATTGCAAATAGAACTGCCTTATAACCCAGCAATCCCACTGCTGGGCATACACACCGAGGAAACCAGAATTGAAAGAGACACATATACCCCAATGTTCATCGCAGCACTGTTTATAATAGCCAGGACATGGAAACAACCTAGATGTCCATCAGCAGATGAATGGATAAGAAAGTGGTGGTACATATACACAATGGAGTATTACTCAACCATTAAAAAGAATACATATGAATCAGTTCTAATGAGATGGATGAAACTGGAGCCGATTATACAGAATGAAGTAAGTCAGAAAGAAAAACACCAATACAGTATACTAACACATATATATGGAATTTAGAAAGATGATAATGATAACCCTGTATGCAAGACAGCAAAAGAGACACAGATGTATAAAACAGACTTTTGGACTCTGAGGGAGAGGGAGAGGGTGGGATGATGTAGGAGAATGGCACTGAAACATGTATACTATCAGGTAAGAAACGAATCGCCAGTCTATGTTCAATGCAGGATACAGGATGCTTGGGGCTGGTGCACGGGGACGATCCAGAGAGATGATACGGGGTGGGAGATGGAAGGGAGGTTCAGGATTGGGAACTCATGTACACCTGTGGTGGATTCGTGTCAATGTAAAAAAAAAAAAAAAAATGAGATCCAAAAAGGAGCTTCATCCATCATCAATTCCAGTCTCCCAGTTAGCTGAGGAGGTACTGAGACCCAGAGGTTAAATTATTTGCCCCAAATGATTCAGCTTTTGTTGTTGTTGTTTGTTGCTGTTTAGTCACTAAGCTACCAGGCTTCTCTGTCCATGGGATTTTCCGGGCAAGAAAGAATACTGGTGTGGGTTGCTATTTCCTTCTCCAGGGGATCTTGCAGACCCAGGGAATGAACCAGCATCTCCTACACTGACAAATGGATTCTTTACCACTGAGCCACCAGGGAAGCCTCAATGATTCAGCCAGCCAGTTCTCTGCAAAGTCAGACCTAAAAGCTCGTGGGGTGGAGCTGATTCTGGGTCCCCAGCTCTTTTTCCTGCATTGTTCTACCGGCTGTGTGAGAAAAGGACTTTCCTTTTGTTTTGTTATTGTTCAGTCGCTAAGTCATGTCTGACTCTTTGACTCAGTGTAGCCCGCCAGGCTCCTCTGTCCCTGGGGATTCTCCAGGCAAGAATACTAGAGTGGGTTGCCATGCCCTTCTCCAGGGGATCTTCCTGATCCAGGAATCAAACCAGAGTCTCTTGCATTGCAGATGGATTTTTTTAACCAGCTGAGCTACAGTATAGAACTCCCCTTTTTAAGACAGACCAACCGAAGGAAATTCTGCATTGGAGTTCTACTATCTGGATGGGGAGATGAACGGCAGCTCCCATTCATCTTAAAAAGGAGAGTTCTATACTGTAGCTCAGCTGGTAAAAAAAAAAAAATCCATCTGCAATGCAAGAGACACTGGTTTGACTGCAGATGGTGACTGCAGCCATGAAATGAAAAGATGCTTACTTCTTGGAAGAAAAGTTATAACCAACCTAGATAGCATACTCAAAAGCAGAGACAGTACTTTTCTGATTAAGGTCTGTCTAGTCAAGGCTATGGTTTTTCCTGTGGTCATGTATGGATGTGAGAGTTGGACTGTGAATAAAGGCTGAGCACCAAAAAATTGATGCTTTTGAACTGTGGTGTTGGAGAAGACTCTTGTGAGTCCCTTGGACTGCAAGGAGATCCAACCAGTCCATTCTGAAGGAGATCAACCCTGGGATTTCTTTGGAAGGAATGATGCTAAAGCTGAAACTCCAATACTTTGGCCACCTCATGTGAAGAGTTGAGTCACTGGAAAAGACTCTGATGCTGGGAGGGATTGGGGACAGGAGGAGAAGGGGACGACAGAGGATGAGATGGCTGGATGGCATCAGTGACTCAATGGACGTGACTCTGAGTGAATTCCTGGAGTTGGTGATGGACAGGGAGTCCTGGTGTGCTGCGATTCATGGGGTCGCAAAGAGTCGGACACGACTCAGCGACTGAACTGAACTGAACTGAACTGGGTTTGATGACAGAATATTGGCTTACAAATGCCTTGACAACAGGCTTTCTGAAATCTGCCCTGGTGTCGAAACTGCCTTACTTGCCATGCTCATCAGCACACAAGTGAAACTCGCAAGGTTGACTAGTGTTCGTTTCATTGACTCCTGGGTATATTTCTATAAAAATCTTATCCCCAGAGTGGGAGACTTGCGGAAAGGCAAGAGGAGGGAGATAATAAATAATAATAATTCGAGTTGGGGTATGGGGGTGGACTGCAGGCAGAGGGGACTGGAGGAAGAATGACGAGTTAGACTGGACCTGCGTTGCTCGCAGGGCTTCCCGTTGCTAGGACCGCCAGCGTCCTTGGCTGCAGCTCGCTAAAATAGCAGCTCTCCTCTGCAACGACCAGTCCAGCGCTTCGCGGACCGCGCCACCTCGCGCCAGAAGGAGAAAAAGGAATCGCATTTCTCTGCTTCCCTCGGTGCGGGTCCCAGTGAGAAATCAAAACTGCGGGGCTTGGCAAAGCAGTCACCGGGAGGCCAGTCCTAAGAACCTCCCGCTGAGGGTGGTACAAGGAACTAGAGAGAGGGCGAAGCCCGGGGGTCTCCCCCTCTGACTCACGTTGTACTCTCTCAGCCAGGACTCTAGCTTGTCCTGCAACGATCGTAAAGCTTCGTTGGAGACCAGTCTCTTCAGGTTATCTGCCATCGCTCGCTCTTCCGCTCGGCCCGCTCTGGGAGATGGACTCGTGGACCGCGGGGTGGTGTGGCGGGAAAGGTGTTCTCTTCCTGAGGAGCTCAGAGCGCGGCTGGTGTTTCCATCCTCCCCCCTCGGGTCGGACGGGGCAGGGTTCGAGAAGCCGGGGGGAGGTGCCCTGGGCCACAGCCGCCGCGCCTCATTCGCTGCTCCGCGCGCGGTCTCCCGGCTCCCGCGCGGCCGCCAGGAGCCAGGACAATAAATACCCGGGCGATTATTAAACAAACCTTGACGTGAGCGCGCGGCAGCTGGGGACGCGCGCGGCCCGTTTCCTGGCAACGCCTGCGCCGCCGCCCAGCCCCAGCCAAGCGCGCTACGCGCCTGCAGCCCCGCCGCCCCGCCGCCCCGCATCCCTGCTGGGCC
>SJYV01013006.1:0-41978 GCA_006410875.1 Neotragus pygmaeus | reverse complement strand
GCAGCCCGGGATGCTGGCGAAGGCCGGGCGGGACCCCGGGCAAGGGGCTCCAGGGCGGATAAGGGGGAGCCGGCCGCGGGCTCCCGGCCTGGCCTGGCTGTCCCTCGGCGGGGTCAGGAGGGGCGCTGTCCTGGAGGCCCGGGATGGGGTCGAGGCAGCCGGGAGCCTCCGCCAGGCATGTACTGGGGACATGCCTGCTCCGTGGCCAGCGAAGATGCGGGTAAAAATAACCCTAGCCAACGAGCCGCCAGCCTCCCCTGATACCAGCCAAGAAACAGTCAGCTGTTGTTGGGTATCAGCTTGCGGTCACTTCTTGTGTGCCATCCCCCTTGGCTGACAGCCACGTTTCTCCTCCCTCTTTGGTTCTGGAGACTAAGTCACCAATCAGTATAAGACTGTCTCCTATCCAGTTGGTTTAAAATCATTTTTAAAAAATACTGTATCAAGTATTTCCTAATCTGCATTGTAAACTGGTAATTTAGAATACCTTAAAGGCTATTTTCTTCCCCCAAAGCAGGCTATACATTATGCACACATTTACACACACACATACACACACACCTGTAGTTACTAGGGTGATTTGTTATAATAAAAATAATTTTGATAGTCTCTCCCCACCCCTTAACTATTATTTTCCTTTAAAAATAAACTGTGGTAGGATAGTTTCTTTGGAAAAGTCTCATTGTTCAGCATTGTTGAAAAAAATAAATGAGCCAAGTATCCAGCATTCTGTTTCCAGAAAAATCTTGTCTGGAAAGATTTTCTTAAGTAATTAACTGCTTTTAGAAACATAGTAGGTAGGTATCACTGGAACAGTCATGCTGAGCACCATGAAAAATAAAAGACATGACATCTGCCTTCAAAGTTAAAGTCAAACTGCCAGATAAATGCAAAAATATCAGCTAAAGATGGTAGGCAAGCTACAGGACCTAACGATAAAATGTAAAGGAATGAGTGAAATTGAAAGGAGACAAAGCTTCTTGCAGTTGTTGAGATTGAAATTGTCCCTTGCTTTTGTGATTTTCCCTCCTGAATTATCAGCGCCTGTTTTAGACAGTTCGTTTTTCATCTGCATCACCTGTTGATACTCTTGGAAGTTCCAACTAGTTTCTATCTTGCTTTACACAAAGACTGGGCAATCTGATCCATCCCTTATTCTCCACTTCAGAGTTAGGTATTTATGTCTCCAGTCAGAATTTAACTGAATTTTCCATGGGCACCCCAAACTCAGACATTTTTAATGGTGAATGGTGCATCACACTCACCATTATAAGGGCTACAACCATCCATTCACTTGGTTTACCTTGCCACAAGCAGGACTGGCTCAAGGGAGCTCAGAATGGACCCACCTTTGGGTTAATGCTCTGCTCTCCCAGGCTTGGTACTTGAGCAGAGAACCTCACATTTTCTTTTTGCTCTAGACCCTACAAATTATGTATCAGGTCCTATTTGGGGGTCATCTTAGACCCCCCTAAGTAACACTCACATCCAGTCAATCACCAGGTCCTTTCAGTGTTACCTCTTAAGGACTCTCCCAAATCTTGATGTGCAGTGTCAAAATTCAGTCAAGCCCTCATTTGACTGTTAGGGAAATCTGCTGTTGATATCTCCATCTCTAAATTCATCTATTCCAGTTCAACTCTTCTTGGTTTAATTTTGCTATAATGCAAATCTGTATCACTAACCTATTTTAAATTCCCATTGCCTTCAGAATAGAGTCTGTCATTCTTGATGTGGTACTTATATCTACTCATTTATTGATCCCTAACCACATCTTGGGGCTTCCCAATGGCTCAGTGGTCAGAAGTCCTCCTGCAAAGCAGGAGACCCAAGTTTAATCCCTGGGTGGGGAAGATCCCCTGGAGGACAGCATGGCAACCCACTCCAGTATTCTTGCCTGGAGAATCCCATGAACAGAGGAGCCAGGCGGGGTTCAGTCCATAGGGTTGCAAAGAGTCGGACATGACTAAAGTGACTTAGCATGCAAGCACAACCACATCGCACTTCTTATTTTGTCCCATTCATATACTCATCTTCTTCACTATCCATATAAAATTACCAACATTAATTTGCACAAGATGACCTCTACTCAGTTTCATGATGTTTTCTCTGCCTGGAATGCCTTTCTCTGTACTTTACTTGGCTAACTTCTCTTTGTCCTTCAATGTTCAACTGAAGCCCCAGGCTTTTTGAAGAATCTTCAACCGATGACTTTACTTGATAAGTCAAAGGGTATTCCTCTTATGCACTCTTTTCAGTTTCATTGCTTTACGACTGCACTTGCCATGTTGAACTGTAATTGCTAGAGACTCCATCTATCTACTCTGCTGGCCTGTAAGTAAGTTTGTTGAGAGTAGGTGCTGTGCCTTGCACATCTTGGTAGTCTGGAACATCTGGCATATAGCAACTCATCAGTAAATGGTAAGTGCAAAGAATGAAATATACTGACGTACATGAACTGACAGAGAAAAGTAACGAATTCATCCCAGGAAGGTAAGATTTGCCCTGTCTTTCTCTTATGTAGTCCTGTATTCAGATTCTGGCTAAGAGTTCTAAATTGCCCATCTGACATCACTGTCATAATCCTATACTGGATCTGTGAAAATTAGAAGCAAACTCACTTTCCCTAAGGTATTCTACTTCCTCTGGCCAAAAATCTACCAAAATACAAATTCAACTCTAAAATGTTTGCAATGTCGACAAGCCCTCATAGCTTCTGCACCTCATGTGGATACACAACCTACACGACTGTATTCAGCAACTTGTTTTGTGTTAAACCTGTTGAGTAGACTGAATGATCTTCTACAAAGCCTTTCTTACCGCTTCAGTTCAGTTGAGTCGCTCAGTTGTGTCTGACTCTGCGACTCCATGAACCACAGCACGCCAGGCCTCCCTGTCCTTCACCAACTCCCAGAGTCCACCCAAACCCATTTCCATTGGGTCGGTGATGCCATCCAACCATCTCATCTTCTGTCGTCCCCTCCTCCTTCTGCCCTCAATCTTTCCCAGCATCAGGTCTGTTCAAATGAGTCAGTTCTTTGCATAAGGTGGCCAAACTATTGGAGTTTGAGCTTCAGCATCAGTCCTACCACTGAACACCCAGGACTGATCTCCTTTAGGATGGACTGGTTGGATCTCCTTGCAGTCCAAGGGACTCNAGAAAGCGATGAAGAACTAAAGAGCCTCTTGATGAAAGTGAAAGAAGAGAGTGAAAAAGGTGGCTTAAAGCTCAACATTCAGAAAACTAGGGTCATGGCATCTGGTCCTATCACTTCATGCCAAATAGATGGGGAAACAGTGGAAACAGTGGCAGGCTTTATTTTGGGGGGCTTCAAAATCACTGCAGATGGTGATTGCAGCCATGAAATTAAAAGACGCTTGCTTCTTGGAAGAAAAGCTAGGACCAGCCTAGACAGCATATTAAAAAGCAGAGACATTATAATTTGTCAACAAACGTCCATCTAGTCAAGGCTATGGTTTTTCCAGTGGTCATGTATGGATGTGAGAGTTGGACTACAAAGAAAGCTGAGTGCCAAAGAATTGATGCTTTTGAACTGTGGTGTTGGAGAAGACTCTTGATAATCCCTTGAACTGCAAGGAGATCCAACCAGTCCATCCTAAAAGAAATCAGTCCTGAATATTTATTGGAAGGGTTGATGTTGCAGCTGAAACTCTAATACTTGCCCACCTGATGCGAAGAGATGACTCATTTGAAAAGACCCTGATGCTGGGAAAGACTGCCTGCAGGGGGAAGAGGGGACGACAGGATGAGATGGTTGGAGGGCATCACTGACTCAATGGACATGAGTTTGAGTAAATTCCGGGAGTTGGTGATGGACAGGGAGGCCTGGCGTGCTGCAGTCCATGGGGTCGCAAAGAGTTGGACACGATTGAGCAGCTGAACAACAGCAACATCACTAACATAGTCAATTAACCATTTCCACTTCATAATCAACTTTCTCTCATTGCTTTAGCACCCTCTATAACTTTGGAACTTCTTTCTCCCCTAGATTCATATATCCAACTGCCTTCCCACCTCTCCACTTCAGTGTCTAATAGGCATCTCAAACACAGCACGTCTAAAAGTCTGCATATCCTCCCTCCCTCCCCAAACATGTATTTCTCTCAGTGTTCCCGTCTTGTTAAATGGTGCCCATTGGTTCATCAGCAGAGCCCACGGCTCTACCTTCAGAAGATGTACAGAGCCTGGCTGATGCTTGCCGCCTCCTCCACCATGGTGCAGACCACTGTCATTTCCTGCCTGCACTGCTGAAACAGCCTCCTCTTTCACCCCGTATGCAGTTCTCTATAAAAACAGCCAGAGAGATCCTTTTTAAAAGATCATGTCACTGCTCTATTCAGAACCCTCCAAATGTCTTCCCATCTGATTGGGAATAAAATCCAAAGTCCATTCCCTGGCCGCATGTGTCTGGCCCCTGGATCTTTCTGTGACTCACCTTCTCCTTCAGCCACACTGGCCTCCTGTCTGTTCCTGGAACACAAGTCCTGCGTGCATGTTGTTCTTTCCTTTGCCCAGTCACCCACATGCCCTGCTCCCTCCTCCCTGTTTCCATCAGACTGTGACCTTATCAGAGAGGCCTTCCCTGACCTTCCTCGGTAAAGTAGAACCCCGCCTGGTCGGTCACTCTCTACTTATCCTGACTTGCTCTTCTCAGATGATGTTTGTTTTACCTCTTAAGATGTTTATTGTCTGCCCCTCCCCAGTAAAACATCAATGTATGAGGACTTGAACTTTGCCTGTCCATTGACTGCTATGTACTCAACACCAAGAATAGTATCTGACACACAGGAGACATTTTTAAATTAATCATTGAATGAAGGAAAAGAAGAAAAGGGAAGAAGAGAGAGACAGGAGTTCCAAAAGAGAAAGAATCTGCAATACAATAGTGCTCCTGGGACAGTGGGCTTGAAGAGGAGAACTTCCAGGCAGTCTTCTTTGAATATCTGGTCTTCAAAATTATATGGCTTGAATCTTCATTTATGGTGTTACCAAAAATAATTGGAAATTAAAATTAGTTTTCTCTAACAGAGAAACGTTTTCTAGTTTTTCTTTTTCTGTTCATTGTCAGAAACATCTCAATCAGACACTTGGTTAAAACTCTCTTAAGCAGCAGCAAATGAAAAAGATCTGAGACTCGATCAGTGTCAGTCTTATGTGCACTTAGGAATTTTGATATAATTTTTCGCTGAGAAATAAATTGTGTTAAGTGTATAAATACACCTTATGAACAGTTACTAAGAGGTCACTAGTTGAATTTTGATTGGTTTGGGGATTTTTTTGTTGTTATTTTGGTCATGAGTTTATCTTGCCGCCTTCTATGCTTGCTCATATTCCAGTGAGTTTTGTTTATTATTTTTGTTCTGTCCCTTCTTGTGGGTGTAAATAAACCGTATGATTTTTCTCTCGATAGGAAAACAGCATCATCCTGAACGGAACTGTGATGGTCAACACGACTCGCCTCCCAAGTTCCTCCAGCGGAGACCAGTTTGGTGGTGATGACTGGGTGCGTTACAAACTCTGTATGTGCGCTGACGGAACGCTCTTCAGAGTGCAGGTGATGGGTCAGAACATGGGCTGCCAGACCTCAGACAACCCCTGTGGAGACTCGTACTAGAAGAACCCAAGAGGACATCAGCAGATTCATATTGTGACTTGACTTTTTATTTTTTTAAGACTAGTCATGCATATCATGTTTTTACGGAGTTTGTGACAACTCATTATTTTATCTGCAGTGCACTGCTGCATCTGTTATGTAGTCTCCATGTTTAAAATAGTCTCAGAGAGCCTAAATTCTAATACATTTCATTGAGTTGCACTGATCTTCAATTTACGGTTCTCTAAAATTATTGAGAGAAGTGAATATAATCAAAATTAATGCTTAAAAAAGTATTTTTTAAATGCCACTGTTCCTGTCTAAAGGATAAAGGGATGAAGCAACTGTTTAGACTCACTGTAAGTAACTTTTGGTAACTAATGGGGATAGACCCACTTAAGATATTTAAAGGTACACCATCAGTAAATGTTACATGTTCTGTCTTTTGGCTCCTAAGAGGAAAGACAGATTTTTAGTGCATTACTTTCAACTATGTTCTCGCATACAAGTGAGGTCACTAAAGAGCTTCACATATAAGAGATAGTAAGGAACTAAAGGTCCGTCTTGTCACAGCTATGGTTTTTCCAGTAGTCATGTATGGATGTCAGAGTTGGGCTATAAAGTTGAGTGCTGAAGAATTGATGCTTTTGAACTGTGTTGTTGGAGAAGACTCTTGAGAGTCCCTTGGACTGCAAGGAGATCCAATCAGTCCATCCTAAAGGAAATCAGTCTGAATATTCATTGGAAGGACTGATGTTGAAGCTGAAACTCCAATACTTTGGCCACCTAATGCGAAGAGCTGACTCATTTGAAAAGACCCTGATGCTGAGAAAGATTGGAGGCGGGAGGAAAAAGGGGACGACAGAGGATGAGATGGTTGGATGGCATCACCGACTCAACGGACATGAGTTTGAGTAAACTCTGGGAGTTGGTGATAGACAGGGAGGCCTGGCATGCTGCAGTCCATGGTGTCACAAAGAGTGGACACAACTGAGTGACTGAACTGAACTGATGGTTCCTTAGTTTTGCACTAGGAAGAGAATACTCTAAGAGTTTGTTCACTCATTAAATATTGATTTACTTGTGAAATACTGTGTTCGCAATGTGGTAGAAATGAAAGCACCATCTCAACTTTAACTACTAAGTGATGATAGCTGTCACTTATTGAGCATCTTACACTGCTAGGCATTGTCCTAAGCATTGCACATGTAATATCTAGTTCTCACTACAAACTCAAAAGCAGATAGTATCCCAGTTGACCCATTTAGGAAACTGAGGATTAGAGAAGTTAAGAAACTTGCCTGAGGAAAGAACAGAGTTGGGATTGGAATTCAGATGTGATTCAAACCTAGATGGACCTGTTTCTAAATACCACATTCTTTTTATCACTATTGTTCTGGATTTTTAGGTATTTAAAACTCTAGAAAGATGAACAGAGGCTAATTCAGACTTACCTATGCAGATAAGAATCAAAACAGTTGTGCTACTCTAGATAAAAGAAAATCAATCTCATGTCAATAGACCAGTAATGTCAGATAACTGAGTCAGTGTCAGATTTTAAAGTTTCTTAAGCCAATCCCAAAATATTATACTATAGAGAGGTCACAGTTGTGGGTTACCCTCATTCCCCAACTGGGGTGCCTGAATGGGTCAAGGGATTGCCAAGATACGTATACCTCAGCCTTCGGGGTGGCACAGTGAGAGACCGGGAGGTCACGTCCCAGGCGAGCCCCGCTGGCCAGAGATGGCTGGTAAGTTTACCCCAGTGAGCCAGACAGATATTAACCTTTTTAATGTGTGCCAAACCTTGAGAAGAGTCAGGAAGCACTGGACTAAAGGGCACTCATGCAGGAAGTAATACAAGTAAGTTTTATGGAAGATGAGAATTGATCTTTGCTTCTAATGTCAGCACCCATTGTAATGATTTACAACCCTCAAGCCTGTTGATTTTTAATGTGTTTCATATTTGACTTAAAAGGAATTCTGGTATATTAACACACATGCAACATCAGGAAGAGAGACTTCAAAGTAGAGTACCATAAAGTAGGCAGCAGAGATAAACCGTAATCCCCATTTTGCATTTAAATATAACAATATTCTGTCCTTGACACTTTGAACTATATAGATGGGAAAATCAATACAAAAAATGATTTGCATTCAGTATTGTCACAGTCTCTCTGATAGAAAAACCAAACCAAAAAACAGTAGAGACTGACTTGCCTATTACTAAATACAGTTTTTAAGTGAAGAAAAAAAAAGAGAGGAAGTGAAATTTATGCCCTCTGGGTATTGTTAGTTGTAGTGATATTCAAAACCCATATGAATATATTCAGTTTCATTTAATATCTGAATGATATTCAGAAAAAATCCATTGGAATTTTCATTTAGCCGCTCAGTATGTTTGTAAATTTTACATTGATTACGTGTCTGTTTTATTTAGATTTGCTTTGCAGTTTTGTTTAGATAAATATTTTTATGAAAACCACAAAACACTATGTTACAAAGTATTATTTATTGAATGTAATTCATGAAACAATCTATTTTTACTTCTCTGAGAAATAACTTGTTTTTGATACATTTCCATAAAGTGCTTTGGACATGAGAGAATATGTTGATGTTTTTATAGAACTGATTGTTAAGGTAACAGGTATAGTATTTTAGGACACTTTACAGGTAGCTTTTGCTTCTTCATCGAAACATAGACCTGGAAAATTCCCTGGGAAGCAGAACAAAAACAAACCATCCATTTTGTGTAACAGTAAAGCCTCAGCTACTCATTCTTCCCATCAGATGGTATTTTTCTATAAACTGAATTCTTAACTTTGCCTCTTCTGCTGATTCCTCCCCTGCATCAAGCACTGATATGACGGGCAACAGACTTAGGGTGAGTAGAGGACAAAGACAAGATTCCAGGAAAATGGGGCATCCCACGCTTGTTTAAATAACTGCGCTCCTTTAGAGGTAGATGACAATAACAAGGGACAAATGAAATGAAAGTAAGGTATTTTAGAGGCTGTCTAATGGGCAGGTAGGAAGAATGCAAAACAACACACAGCAGGGACTGTCTATGTGTTGTCTGTAATATTTAAAAATATACTTGTGTTCTTTTTGCATTATGCAAAAAACAAATGGTGTATGATAGTTTTGAATGAACGGTGAAATTTCTACCTAGTTTTGAGTGAGTTCTTTAAAAGAATGAGGATGTTATGGTGCTAAACTTGACAAAAAAAGAGAGACCATTGAAATGCTAATAATTTTAGTAACCTTTTTTCAAAGCATTGAGGGGGCAAAGATTACAAATTATCCCATACAAAAATAAACATATAAATCTGTTTTGAGTTACTAATTTGACTTTCAGTTGATTCAGTTTGTAATAACTATTAATGACCTCTGTTTACAATAAAGAGTCTATAAAATTGTTTGCTGTTGATTTTTTAATTGTTAAAATATTGGCGGGTTTCTACTCACTCCTATAAACATGTTGAGTAGCTTGAGAATTGGGCACCCCCAGTATTTATGTCATCTCTCTGGAATCTGAGGTGAGAAGTTGTACAGTCCCAGTCTGGAAGGTCCTGCCCTCTGCACTGCAGAAGGCCTCTCTGGTGGCTTTTCCCCAGCATCCCAGGGGAATGTGCAAGAGGCCAGAGCTTAGATAAGAAAGGGTTAAAAGTTTGCCAGAGGGCGGGCTCCAGGGCCAATGGGTGGAGCCTCAGAGGCTCAGGTCTAAAATCCTCACCTGGCATGATTCGGAGAGAGCCCACTGGAAAGAATCCCTGAGGACCAGAGGTATGCCCAAGAAACAGTATTCCTGTTGTGTGCTTTCTGCGTCTTGGCAAAACTAGCCTCTTGGCGCTTTTTTTCTTCTAATTGTAACTTTCATATAGGAATGGCCTCATTTCTGTTCTACTTTCTGATTTTTCTACTGCTTTCTCCCTACCTCTCACTGACACACCCAATATTTCTAATTGCTTCCTCATTACTTCAGCTTGAATGTGTCCATTTATAGATTTATGTTTTACCTAATTGTCTCCAGTATCCTCGGAAAATATTTCTGGAGTTCTCAGATGTTCCTTACCTAACATAGAAGTTTGGTTTATATATATATATATATATATATAGTTACAGATAAATCTCTTCAACTTAGAATCAGGTAAGTGGAAAAAAAAATATTTTTTAAGTCCCCTTAAAAATTTTTTCAACCACGTTTCTCTTTAATATTATTGTATGCCAATGAATGATGACTTTTTTCTGTTATAGCTGATATTGTGACATTAGCTTGCTATATAATTGTATACTGATGATTTAAGCTTTGAATGTAGTAACAAATACCTTTTTGACTATACAAATTAATTCAATTGCTGGTATTACATAAGAGGTACATTTTAAAAATCAATCACGCCTCCATGCTGTAGGGCACCTTTGCAGTTCATGGCCATGTGTACCTGAATTTAGATGCCCTTCAAAATATGGGAGATTTGACCTTAATATGACACCAGAGTTTAAAAAGTTACGTGGTAAGTTTCATTCACTCCATCTATTCATTTATCCAAGCAGAGTGTAACCCTATGACAGACTGCAGATGGAAATACATAAATTTAGATGATAAATAGGCTGATGATACAGATATATCTCTATTTATAGATAGCATAGTCCTATGATAGACTGAAGACTATTAAAGATATTTTTAAAATAGTGGAAAATTTATCTTTATGTATGTGTATATAAATTTTAGGCGATAAATAGGTTGATGATATAGATACAGCCCTATTTAGATATAGCATAACCCTATGACTGAAGAGTATTAAAAATATTAAAAAGTGGGGGAACTTTTATCTTTGTATGTATGTGTATATATATAAAAACGTGGCCCTTACCATCTGGGAGCTGTTGTCTTTTGGGGTGTTTAAAACAGATGCAAAGCAATGCAGGATAGTATTGATATTCTGTCAAATTGAATGTTAGTAACATACATTCATTCATTCAATAAATATTTATTGAAAGGTTTCTGGATAAAATAGAGGCCAAAGCAGGAAAAAGGGTCTTCAGGCCATAGGATCTGTGATAGATCTAGAAGGACATACGTAGGTTTTGAACTGAGAAGAGGAAAGGGCTTTGGGCTTGGAATTAGAGTGAACTGAAAGCTGATTTTTGTATGAGCTCTGCATATATATTGAGGTGCACAAGCCTCATCTCATAGGTACTCCACATGTGCTTTCAAAACTAGTTCATAAAGTTATGTAAATAATACAAAGCCTAGGATGCTGACCCGAGGGATTTGGACTATAGGCACTGAGGATCCCTTTAAGGATTTTGAATGAGGGAATTAAATGAACTTCGGAATTTCATTGGAAAAACCAAGAAGGAAAATCAAGAGGCAGTAAAAATGGCAGGAAAACTAGTTAGCCCATTCTAGTACTCCAGTGTTCTTGCCAGGGACGGGGGAGCCTGGTGGGCTGCCATCTCTGGGGTCGCACAGAGTCAGACACGACTGAAGTGATTTAGCAACAGCAGCACTCAGATGAGTGATAAGAATGAGAGTGGTGCCATTAGAGCAGAAAGGGTGATTTGTCATAAACCTACCTGCTGAATCATGGTTATCTGTACACACACTGATTTTTTAATGGAATTTAGTAATTAAATCACAAAAGTATTTTCTTTTAAAATTATTTTTGTGTATACCTTCAGGCATTGTGATTGTAGATACTTGTTTTAAAGTTTTTGATTGCTTTCAGGAATCTCTGATGAAGAAGATACTTGAGTTTCTGTATCTTACATCTTCATGGGTCCTAGGCAAAGCATCCTTTTTATAACCGCCACCCCCCCCCCTTTTTTTTAGTGTTGTATAGGTCTCATTTCAGGAGGATTTGAAAGGTCACCAAAGCCACAAAGACAAAGCTTGTAGTTCCTCCAGTCATTTAAAATAATCATGAGTCTCTTTCATGAGTTGAACTTTTCACCAATAGAGTTCTGTGGTTTAGTGTAACTAGATGACTTGTCACTCACATTGTAAAGCACATGGCTGATTACAGTGCTGTAAGATAAGCATAATAGACTTTACTCAGTGCTAACGACCAGCAAGGAACACGGAAGTGTTTAGTCTTGGTAGGTTTCCCTCATTCTAAAGCAGACTGTAGGGTGAATGGTCCTGGAAAAGCAGACACAGAGGTGAGACCCATGCGAATATGTATTTTTTGACAGATCGGGGTGGAGGGCAGTGGGGGGAGAGGGTCTTTCTTTTAAAATGTGACATAAATGTAATTTTACACTGTAGCTGTATACCATTTGGGCAGTTACATTTTACCTTGGTTTGTAAGAAATCAAACATCCACTTAAATTGACAATCAAGGCAAGATAACTTTGCTAAGTCTTAAATTGAAAATTAAATTTTCTGCTTATTTGCTGTTTGTACATAGGTCATTTTGAATAAGTCAATTTTTCTTTCTCCAGGCATTATGAAAAACCTGTGTTTCAGAGTGATTACCATGGTTATAGGTCTTCATTTTACTGACACAATGACAAACCCATCAAGAAAAAGCAGTATTTTATTCAATTCCAAATGCCAATGGAATGGATCTCTTACAACAAATTGCTCTTTTGCTGGAAAGCATGAAATACCCATGGACATATCACAGATAGCACCCACAGTGGATGAAAGTTCCAATTTCTTTAGGGTTCTCTTACAAACTCACATGAAGAAAGAAGAATGGAACATAAAACGCCTGGACCTTAGTAACAATCTTATAACAAAAATAACCTTAAGCTCTCTTGAACATTTTCATGCTTTGGAAATATTAAACCTCAGCAACAATGCCATTCACTCAGTATTATTGGATCTACCCAGTTTTAAGTCCTCATGGGTGAAACGCCACAGAGGCAGCTTGAGAAATCGGCTTCCATTTCTAAAGTTGCTTACTCTTCAACGAAATAAACTCAGCAACATTCCCCAGGGTAAGTACAATTTTAAAAGATGCACCAAAAAAACCCATGAGTATTTGGAGAGCTAATATGCATGCTTAGTTGCTCAGTCACATCCAACCCTAGTGACCCTTTTGACTATACCTGACCAGGCTCCTCTGTCCATGGGATTTTTCAGGCAAGAATACTGGAGTGGATTACCATTTACTTCTCCAGAGAATCTTCCTGACCCAGGGATCAAACCCGTGTCTCCTATGTCTCCTGCATTACAGGCAGATTCTTTACCCACTGAGTCATAATGTTTTGTGTCAATAAGAATTCCAGGTTTGTTTTCAGTTTGAGGAAAACAGCTGAAAGTATAGCAATTTGATCAGAGTAAATATAATAAAAGGACTTCCCTGGTGGCTCATATGATGGGCTCTGCCTGCAATGCAGGAGACCCTGTTTCAATCCCTGAGTCAGGAAGATGCCCTGGAGAAGGAAATGGCAACCCACTACAGTATTTTTGCCTGGAAAATACCATGGATGGAGAAGTCTGGAGGGCTACAGTCCATGGCACCACAAAGAGTCAGACACGATTGAGTGACTAACTCTTTCACTTTCACTTTTCAAATATAATAAAAGGAGTTTCTTATGAGAATTTTAAGTTTATAATATGTGGAATTTAAAATCAATGTAATTTAATCTCCTGTTGCCATAACTTATATTGATATTATATGAATTTGTCATATTCATAATTAAATACTTTCTAATAGGAAAATGTAAGTGCTAAATAATAATGCATTATTTTAAATTACCTAATTTGATTTATGTATATTTGTTACTAATTATATAAAAGCATTGAGAAATAACTAGTTCAGATACTTTTAATATGTAACAATTCAAATTAAATGTTGCCATATTTATAATTTTTGTTTCTACAGAATGCATTTTACATCTACTTATCTAGTTCTCCAAATGTGGACTATATATATGCTAATATTATATGTAAACTCTTATTATTAAATCAAAAGTAAAACTCATCAGAACACATATCATCTTAATAATAAATACTCATCCATTCTGATACTTAGTAATCTACATGTTGGAGTTCCTTCAATATTTTTATTTAGAAAATATGTATAATAATACTAATGTTTTATATTTTTATATTTTCAGTGCAAACTTTTATATTTATAATGATGTTTTATTTAGAAAATAAATCAGATTTGTAAGCCACAGCTTCCTTTTTATATTCAGGAAAGCTACAGAGTTTCCTTTCCCTATTTGTTTTCAGTCTCAACCACTATTGCTAAGTACTTACTTTATATTAGACCCTATGGTGGAGATAGTAGCACAGAACCTGCCTGCCAATGTAGGAGACATGGGTTCAATCCCTGGGTCAGGAAGATCCCTGGAGAAGGGCAGGGCAATCCACTCCAGTATTCTTGCCTGCAGAATCCCATAAACAGAGGAGCTTGGCAGGCTACAGTTCATAGGGTTGCACAGAGTCAGACATGCCTGAGGCAACTTAGCACACATGCATGCACATGCTAAAAAAGAAAATGTTAGAGTATTTTCATTTTTCTCCATCTCAAATTATATTTAGTTTTTCTCATTTTCAGTTCTTTAATTTCATGTTTTTATTTTTTAATTTATTCATTTATTTTTTGTTCTTTCACCAGTTTCTGTAAGCATAATTGTGACAATAATAGCCTGGCAGGTGAAGGGACAACTGTTCCAGTCACCATATTAGCAGAATTGTGTGAGGACAGGAGTCTTCTCTCTCTGACCTTTTCCATAAAAGCAGGGTGTAGTATTTTCAGTGCAAAATGTAAACTAATTGCATTTTATGATTTTTGTTACATTGTTCTTATTGTAAAAGAGATGCCTGTTATTTGTAGAATATTAGGAATTAAAGAAAAATTTAAAGGGAAACATTAAAGCCCCTCATGTAATATATATTCTTCAAGTTTATTCTTTATGCCTACCTATATTTTTCTTTCAAAATTGTATCCTACTGCCCATATGTCATAACGTAATTTTATATCGCAGAATATTTGGAACATCATTACATAATTAAACAATCTCATAAATATTTTAAATAGTCAAATAGTTTTCATATATGTTAGTCGCTCAGTTGTGTCCAATTCTTTGTGACCCCATGGACTGTAGCCCACCAGGCTCCTCTGTCCATGAGATTCTCCAGGCAAGAATATTGGAATGGGTAGCCATTCCCTTCTCCAGGAGATCTTCCCAACTCAGGGATAGAACCTGTATCTCCTTCATTGGAAGGCAGATTCTTTACATCTGAGCCACCAGAGAAGCCCCAATTTTCACATATACATATATTATAATCAGTTCAGTTAAATAGCATTTAGATTATTTCCATTTTGTTTGCCATAACTCTTTGATGAACATCATTAAAGGTACACATACTCACATGATATAGCAGTGTTTCCTAACTAGTGTGTTAAATGTGAATCCCAACTCACAAATTCAGGTGAGCTGGATACGTAACTATCGTTTATAATTCAGCAGAATTTCTAATTCTGAGCCCCCATTCTGCTAGCATCAGTTAGGGTGGGATGGAGAGATAGTGCCAGTTAACATCAGTCTTTCGTGGACTTTCATTTGTCTTTTCCTAGATTGGTACCTAGAATCTTATACCCCAACAAGGCATCAAAGTGTGTGTGTGTGCACGTGCACACATGCTCGTATATGTATCCTTTGCCCCTTCTAGCCAAAGAACATTTCTTTTCAGTCCTTCACTTTGGAGGAAATTCTTACCTGCTTTTGTGTCTTCAAAATCCTCTATCTAGATCTAGAAATTCCTTTCCTCTAAAGATTTAGGCCTTTAGTAAACAAAAGCCAAAAAGACATGTATTCACCTCTGCTTTCTCATGATGTGCCGTCGGGGGCTACTGTCTCGTTGCTGCCTGCGGGCTTCTCATTGCAGTGACTTCTCTTGCTGCGGAGCACAGGCTCTAGGCATGCGGGCCTCAGCAGTTGCAGCACACAGGCTCAAGAGTTGAGACTTGCAGGCCTTAGCGCTCAGGCTCAGTAGTTGTGGCATATGGGCTTAGTTGCTCCACGGCGTGTGGAATCTTCCCCAACCGGGATCCAACCTGTCCCCTGCATTAGCAGGTGGGTTCTTTCCACTGTGCCACCAGGGAGGACCTCCCCTGGAACAATTAACACAGATCTCCTACTTTCTGCTGGAATGGAGAGAAAGGAAATAAGGAAAAGAGATAGGCAAAAGATTAGTATGTCAAAATATTAGCCCACCACAACAGTACACAGAGAAATGCTGACTCTGTCTCCTTAAGGCAGATGAATTCCCCAGAGCTCACTGGAGGTTAGGATGAATGCATTTCATTTAAGGACCAAATATCCCTATAAAATGCAGATACAGTCCCATCTTCTTTTCTCAAGTTAAACTTTTGCTTCCCAAAATATCAGGAAATATGTTAAACTTCCAAAGGAGGGGGGGCGGAATATATGAAATGAGCAAATCCTGTATCTAAAATTCTATTCAATGATAGAATTCTAGCATATAGAACTATGGAGAGATGAATAAAACAAATCAATGATGAAAGTCCAATGTAAGCCCTAAATCTAATTGGATATTCTTGAGTTCTTTTATCCATAGCATTTTGTGATTTGAAGTATTTTTCTGTAATCATCATATACTTCCAGTTTTTACTAGGTTGAGTCCCCTCTAGCATACCTTCCCATTCATTATTCTGTGACTATGGCTAGGTAACAATAAATTTGTTTTTGGCTAAATCTGAAGTTATCTTTTAAAATGTTAAATAGTTATTGCAGTATACTTGATCCTAGCCCACTCTAATTCATAATTATAATCCATAAGCAGATTGGTATCTAACTATTTATATAGGTAAATAGATTTACAATGATCAATGCAAAGAAATAGAGGAAAACAATAAAATGGGAACTACTAGAGATCTCTTCAAGAAAATTAGAGATACCAAGGGAACATTTCATGCAAAGATGGGCACAATAAAGGACAAAAATAGTATGGACCTAACAGAAGCAGAAGATAATAAGAAGTGACAGGAATACACAGAACTATACAAAAAAGATCTTCATGACCAAGAGAACCACAATGGTGTGATCACTCACCTTGAGCCAGACATCCTGGAATGCGAAGTCAAGTGGGTCTTAGGAGGCATCACTACGAATAAAGCTCGTGGAGGTGATGGAATTCCAGCTGAGCTATTTCAAATTCTTAAGTGCTGCACTCAATATGCCAGCAAATTTGGAAAACTCAGCAGTGGCCACAGGACTGGAAAAGATCAGTTTTCATTTCAATCCCAAAGAAAGGCAATGCCAAAGAATGTTCAAACTACAGCACAACTGCACTCATCTCACACGCTAGCAAAGTAATACTCAAAATTCTCCAAGCCAGGCTTCAACAGTATGTGAACCATGAACTTCCAGATGTTAAAACTGGATTTAGAAAAGGCAGAGGAACCAGAGATCAAATTGCCAACATCGGTTGTATCATCAAAAAAGCAAAAGAGTTCCAGAAAAACATCAACTTCTGCTTTATTGACTATACCAAAGCTTTTGACTGTGTGGATCACAAAAAACTGTGGAAAATTCTGAAAGAGATGGGAATACCAGACCACCTAGCTTGTCTCTTGAGAAATCTGTATGCAGGACAAAAAGCAAGGGTTAGAACTGGACATGGAACAACAGACTGGTTCCAAATAGGAAAAGGAGTATGTCAAGGCTGTATATTGTCACCCTGCTTATTTAACTTATATGCAGAGTACATCATGANTAATGTTCTCAAAACCAATACAGGTTCTAAAGTAACAAAATGAATGTATGTCATTAAGCTAAGAGGGCAAGGTCTATGGCTCACCTATGTAAATCTGACCATATTAAGGGCTGATTTTATGAATTGAATATGTTATCCAGGACCATTCCATACTCTATTCCAATTCTTAATACTTTTTGAACTTGAAGCCATAAACTTTATGTTATCAGATTATCACATTTGGAAGAGCATTTAGGAAGTTCAGAGTCCCAAGGAATGTTTCTAAGATAGTGTAATGTCTGGGCATACCCTCTGTAGCATTTTTTTCTAATAGACACTGAGATAATTTCTTGGAAATAATAAAACTGTCTGGCCATTTAAATGCAAAGGCTAATCAAATTCCTGCCCCTTGTGGCCTAAGTGATCATCAGAAGACAGTTTAATAAATAATCCCTTCTCCACAAAATTGCCTCCATATTTTTCTCCCAACATTTAACTCTCTTTAAACATGAAATGTGCTCTCTGATAACCAGCCCCCACCCAGTAATGCACCTCACAACCTCTTTCACTCACCTGAATGTCCCTCAACACTGATTCACCAGACAGTTTGTAAAAGAACATACTTCCCCTTATTGAGAAACACAGTCAAGGGTCTTGGAAGAGTTTACCCAAATTCCCCAACTCCATCTTGAGAGACCCCCGAACGCAAAGATCATTTGAAGAACTTCACTGGTTCTCTTAGTAGCATTAAAGCTTGATTCTCTAAAAGTAGAAGTAAGGAGAAAATCTTCATGTGGAAGGAATAACTGAACATCACAGTCTTAATTCCCGTGTGCAAGTTTTCTTCTTCTTGTGGATCTTAGCTGGATGTTATGAAGGAAGTCAAATAAAAAGGTATTTTTATAACTGTCCATGTTCAAAAGCTACCCCACCCCCCATTCCCAAACATGCTTGGGCATGTTCTGGTTCCACTCTTCCAGTTTGTATTTATCAACCCCAAACTCCCAGTCCATCCCTCTCATTTGCCCCTCTCCCTTGCCAACCACAAGTCTGCTCTCTTTATCTATGAGCCTGTTTTGGTTTTGTAGGTAAGTTCATATGTGCCTATCATATGTGCATTTACTCTCTGCTTTATCTTTTGTATTCCTTGCTGGTGGTTTGTGTCCAGCTCTTGAGACTCCATGGACTGTAGCCTGCTAGGTTCCTCTGTCCATGGGATTTCCCAGGCAAGAATACCGGAGTGGGTTGCCATTTCCTTCTCCAGGGAATTTTCCCTTCCCAGGGGTCAAACCCCAGTGTCCTGCACTGCAGGCAGATTCTTTACCAACTGGCCTAACAGTTGTAGGCCAGTTGTATTACTCTACTTGTTTATTGACCTTAAGCAAGTCACTTAACCTAGAAAAGCCTCCTGGTTCTTATCTTTATCTAGAGATAGCGATATATATAAAGGTTGATGTGAGGCTTAGAGAGAACATTTGTAAAAACTCTAACAGAGTGATATATGTAAAACATCTCTCCTTCAACCTCATACAAAACAGGTGTGCAAAAATGTTAGTTCTCTCTTAGGGCCATTTGATCATCCTGAGTATCTAATTTTCTTTCCCATCCCAGTTCTTGCTACAGTACCTTACAAGGTACGTTAGTGGTAGCAGCTACAATGACCCTCAGTTGCTAACTGCCCCCACCCCCCCAATTTTATTTCAAAACTCAAACAGCTGAAGTGTTTGTTTGGTCTGGAGTTATTCCTACTACAGACAGCTTCCACCGAGCTGGCAGAGGATTGTTTGCTGAGAGTAGCCTCCCCGCCTCCTGCCAGCCTCATGTGGCAGCAACACCCACATGGCCTTGCTCTGCAGTGGGACACACTGGGCATGCCATAGGACACCTTAATACCAAGATCAAAGCATCTCTGGTTTACAGAGTGGGCACATTGGCCTGCAGAGCTGGCTGAGATGAGACTGNGCTGTCACGCTCTGCATGGACAACACGACAAAGCTGTATTTATAGCAACCCCCACGAGATTTCACCACACAAACACATCCACCACGTGTGGGATACAGATGGAGTTTTGGGGAAAGTCATCTGACATTTGCGTTCATTCGTAGGAGAAATAATTTGGCTGCCCAACTGCTCATCCTACAATATTACAGAGAGGAAAAGTCACTTGATTCCTCCCTCACATCCTTGAATTGAAGCTAGTGATTGACGAGCTACTGTTTTACCCATCCCTCTTGGATAACGTTCACACCACAATATTAAGTTAGAAAAAGACATCTAATCTCCCTCACCTAGAAGAGGTGTGATTTTTTTTGTGGTTGTTCACATTCAATTTGCATCAGTCCATAGGGTCACAAGTGGGATGATTCCAACACAATTATAACTTGGTGTTTTTACAGGAAGACTCCCCTCTAAAGGGAGATGCAGTCCTGCCCAAGAGGATTCCGGACCACTAAAGTTTTCTACCTGAACTATATTGTGTTACCTAGATGGAAATTTTCTTAGGTTTATACAAATATCCACTTCTTCCATCCAAGTATATAGTTTGTGGGATTCCCTGGTGGCTCAGCGGTAGAAAACTCTTCTGCCAATGCAGAAGACGTTGGTTCAATCCTTGGGTCAGGAAGATCCCCTGGGGAAAGAAATGGCAACCCACTCTAGTATTCTTGCCTGGCGAATCCCAGGGACAGAGGAGCCTGGGGGGCTACAGTCCACGGGTTGCAAAAGAATCGCACATGATGTATCAACTAAATGACAATACAACTTGCAACATCTTGGGGGAAAATTATCTCCTTGTGTTTAATACCCACTATGACAAGTGGTATTTTCAATCATCACAAAATAACCCCATTCCTAAATGGAGTTCTTCAAGGAACCGACACTCAGTTGAATCCAGTGAAGAGGGAGCTGGGACATCCCAGGAACGGTGACAGTCCCCCAGCCACCGAGAGGTCGGTGGTCGAGGGCAGGCATCTGGTAGGAGCTCCCACCCCCCAGGACCACGGCCAGCCCCTGCACTGAGCCCTTGGCCAGAGAGAAGCCTGTCTCTTGTCTCTCACATGTCTCCAAGGTCCTCTGATCTCAACCTCCTGGACTGAGCTCCCACTTGGCGGTCCCCAATCCTCCTGTTCCTCAATTAAAATTCTCAACACAAAACTCCACAGCTCAGCTCCCGTCTCAGATGCCAAGCCTGGTCAGACAAGCTGGGGAAGGGTCGGGGGGGTTCCTGGTCTTCAGAAGGCTGCTCCTGCGACAAGGTCCCAAGGTCAGGCGATGTCAGAAGGGAGTGAGGTGTCGTTAGTGACCTGTTTCCACCAGAGGCTTCAGAAACAGTGCCCCGGGTTAATCAGTGCCCAGTGAACCCAACCACGTTCTCTCCAGCTGAGCCCTTGATGGGTTGTAGATTCCAACCTCCTTCTCTGCTCCTGCACGTTTCCCAGCTGGAGACCCTGGGACGTTTCTCTTTACTCGCCTGCCTCACCTGCACCCCAACACTTCAACTAGCTTGTCAGCACATCCCAAGGTAGTTGTGTTTGGGGTGCTGAGTTCTGTGGAGTTGTGCGACTCACCTTCACAGCTGAAGCCTGTCTTGACGTCTCCCAGACCCCCAGAGGTTGGCAGACAGGACGCAGGCGGCCCTGCCAGGACTGCGGAACTCGTCATCAGCTCAGGTTGTCTCAGCACTCAGTATGGTGGAGGACGGATCTCTTCTGCAACATCTCCACCCAGTGGCCGGCCTGCCTCNTCCCCATCTATTTCATATGAAGTGATGGGACTGGATGCCATGATCTTCGTTTTCTGAATGTTGAGCTTTAAGCCAACTTTTTCACTCTCCTCTTTCACTTTCATCAAGAGGCTTTTTAGTTCCTCTTCACTTTCTGCCATAAGGGTGGTGTCATCTGCAAGGGATCCAATATGTTGCATTTTCCTTTGTGTGCCATTTCTCAAGAACTCTCTGTTCCTTATCAGTTCCTGGAATACAGGAACAAGTAGAGCTGCACGCAGTTCTCAGGACTGAGATAATGGGAAAGGGCACCTGCTTGTATTCCTTTCAGTGACTCCCTTCAGTAACTCACTTCAGTGACCTTGTATGTATTAGACTATCCATTTAGTTGCAACTAGTGGAATTTCATTCTTTGTAATGGCTGAGTGGTCATTTTACTGAAGATATATAAGCATGCAGTTCTGCTAATAAAATACTCTTGCTCCACTAGAGACCTGGGTCCCCCACGCCCTTCTTTCTGTCTTCATTCTCATCAGAGTGTGGAAGCCTGCCAAGCTCACTTTCTCATCCAGGCTTTCAAGACTTCCTTGAGAGGACGCCCTGTCACTTCATGAGCAGTNAATAAAATACTCTTGCTCCACTAGAGACCTGGGTCCCCCACGCCCTTCTTTCTGTCTTCATTCTCATCAGAGTGTGGAAGCCTGCCAAGCTCACTTTCTCATCCAGGCTTTCAAGACTTCCTTGAGAGGACGCCCTGTCACTTCATGAGCAGTACAAGTCCTGTGCATGGGCTTTATTGGTTTTCCATGTAACCCTAGAGATACTGCGCTCTCTCTCTCTCTCTTTTTCTCTCTTTTCGTCAACTTTCGTCCCCAGGTCCTGGTCTGCAAAAGACTGCAACAGGTGTATACAGAAAGCTATTGATCCTAGACAAGGCCAGGCCAAAGCAAAGTTGTTTTGTGTATGTCTTCCAAATTTCATTTCCTATTTTTGACCACCTTCCTTTAAGAGTTAAGAGTACTTGGTTACTCAACAATGCAAAGGTCCCCTTCACTACTGAATACTGGTTATGGTGTTGTTTGAGTATTTGAATCAGCTTTTCCTAAGAATTTATATGACCTAAGATGCCAATGCTGCTTTTTTCCCTGAGTTTATTAAACAATTGACCTGAATTACATTCAGACTTTCTGGTTTTTATCCATGGCTCTCTTTTTACTTTTCAGCAAAGTTTGCATTTATGATTTGCTTTCAAATCCCATGATCCCACTCTGGTGCCTCATACTCCAGGCCTCCCCTGCCCAGCCCTTCATCAGGGCAGTGAGTGCTCAGGCTTCAAGAGGCTGTATTCTGGAATAGAAGGCACCCAGCTGCAGAGGCAGATCAGACTTTAACCCTGCCATTCATTTGCTCATTCCTCCATTATGTTTTGAGCATATGGGTACCAAGGTCTAGGACAAGGGCCTATGTGGGATATACTGTGACCCCATCCAGTTTCCTCCTTTGTAAAAAGGGGGAAATGACAAAGCTGTTGGGAGTATCAGAGATAAGGCATGTAAAGCACCCAGTAGAATGCCTGGTACGCAGCAGCAATGCTCTGTAGACAGCAGCAAGAGCTACACCTAACTCTGCTTCCCCTACCCCATAACACTCCTGCCAGATCCAACTTCAGCAGATCCTGCTCTGTGTTTCTAGAGTCACTGAGTCCTTTTTGTTCCCCACATTCCCTTTTGTTTCATATGAGACTAGGAAAAGTAGTCATTTTGCGTATACTGAGTAGCCATGGATGTGGAGAAGTACACTACCTTTAAGATAAGGTAGTATCTTATCGTCACACCTGATGTGAAGAGCAGACTCATTGGAAAAGACCCTGATGCTGGGAAAGATAGAAGGCAAAACGAGAAGTGGGCAGCAGAGGATAAGATGGTTAGATAGCATCATCAACTCAGGGCATGAATTTGAGCAAACTCTGGGAGACAGTGGAAGACAGAGGAACCTGGAGTGCTGCAGTTCATGAGGTCACAAAGAATCAGACACGACTAAGCAACTGAACAACATTTAGACTAATACTTGCAAAAGAATCCTCTTGGCTCCTTCTGTTCAATCACAGTTGTTCTTCTGGACTCTATCCTCATCATCCAATGTTTTCTGCCACTTTCAAGATTACAGGGCTTCTAGACATTCTAAACCTGGTACCTAATTCCAAATCTTGATAAGAATTGGGAGTCTAGGTTATATCTAGCAGTACAAAGCACAACTCTTAGGAAAAAAGGAAGGGAAAGTGGTTGGGCTTTAAATAAAGGCTCTGGACTTAAAGATTTCCCATACATTTAATCTTCAGAATAACCCTGGCAGGTAGGCTCATTGAGAGTCAACAATTTGCTGAGTCTCACAGAGTTCTTAGGGGCAGAGCAGAGATTTAAACCCCGTAGACGTAGACTCTGACTCTGAAATCAGTGGGAAATTCACATTGCTTCCATAGAGATATAGACCGTATCTGTAACTCATCTGTCTCCAAATGCCTTTATTCACAGACTGTCCTAATTTTTTTTTTTTTCTTGAGCAGATGGTAGACCTCAGCAACAATGCGCTGACAGCCATCCTGCCCGTGGTAAGCATGGCCCTAGAACTTCCCCACCTGGAGGCTGACCTGGCTGATAACCCGTGGCAGTGTGACTCCAGCCTGGCAGTCTTCCGAAATGTTATTTCTGAGTCCTGGAGGAAAAGGTGGAATGCTATTTGCAATGAGTCCACAGGTAAGTCAGTAGTACCTCTCCTCTCAGAAGTGGTTCCATTTAAACAGAAAAAAAAAATGTACACAAAACATTTAATGTCATTTGAAACAATGACAGCTGCCTCCGGAGCAAGAGTGCATTAGTCATTCTTGGGCTGTATCCCAGTACAATTGGTATCTGTTTTCCTCCATTCATGAACAATTTTCTTCACATGGTCAGGAACCACTGGATTTGGTCAAAACCAGAAATTTCACAAAGAATGTTTCTCTACAACTCCCAAATGTCATATTTTTACCCAAAAGAGTAGCAGAATAATCAAAGAACTTCTAAAACTTGAACCATAATTATTTAAGATACTTGCTACCCCTCTGAAAATATAACATACACAAAACACACAAATTTTAAAAGTATATTTTTCTTTGATTTTTTTTTTATCTGTCACTCTCCCAAACTGCTAAAATATGTGACTAGAATTGAANAGATACTTGCTACCCCTCTGAAAATATAACATACACAAAACACACAAATTTTAAAAGTATATTTTTCTTTGATTTTTTTTTTTTATCTGTCACTCTCCCAAACTGCTAAAATATGTGACTAGAATTGAATATTCTGGAAAGGTTTTTTTTTTTTTTTTTTCACTATTAACTATCAGGCTTCTCTAGTGGCTCAGTGGTAAAGAATCTGCCTGCCAATGCTGGAGATGTGGGTTTGATTCCTGGGTTAGGAAGATCCCTTGGAGAAGGAAATGGCAGCCCTCTTCAGTATCCTTGCCTGGGAAATCCCATGGACAGCGGAGGCTGGCAACTCCAGTCCATGAGGTTACAAAGAGTCAGACACAACTGAGCAGTGAGCACTGTTGTTAGTAACTCTCTTGGCTAAATCTAAAATCAAACTCCTAACTGGGAAAAAAAGAGAGAAATGGACTTTTCTTTTTTTTTTTTTTTTAATGAGTTCTGGCTTCTGCTCTACTCAGGACTGCTATTGAGTAGAGACATGGCCATGTTTAACAGGTTTAGGAGAAATCCATAATGATGAGAGAAGTCTTAATAGTGTCAGCCACACTTGTTTCATCACTCTGTAAAAGCCACACCAGCCTTCTGAGTGTGGAGGGCAGAATGTCAGGAACCAGTAGAAAAGCCTGAATATTTTTGCTGTTTACCAGCACTGAGGAATGGTGAGGAGATGATATAACAAACACAGATGGGGCCAAGGCAGATTTTGCAGTGGGCTGATAGAATGTCCTCCCAGATGTGCAGTAAGTAGGTAAGGATGTGGAGAGAGGAGGGGCAATGTGACTATACCCACAGCCTGGCTTCCTTCCTCCTGTGGGCAGGAGTCAGTCAGGAAGCCTAAGAAACACAGCCTCTGGGCCTTGGAGCCTTAGACCCAAGCCTGAGAGCCTCGTGTAAATGTGCACAGAGCCTTACACACACCGTTGGCATCAGACAACCAACCAATCAATCAGCCAGTAAAATTGCTAATCACGTAAAACAGAGTTTACATCTAGCTAGATAAGGACTGAGGCTTCCCTGGTGGCTCAGTGGTAAAGAATCTGCCTGCAAGTTAGGAGATGTGGGTTTGATCCCTGGGTCAGGAAGATCCTCTGGAGGAGGGCATGGCAACCCACTCCAGTATTCTTGCCTGGTGAATCCCATGGACAGAGGAGCCTAGCAGGCTACAGTCCGTGGGGTTGCAAAGAGTAGGACACGACTGAAGCGACTGAGGACTCACAGATGCGTTTAAATCACTGGAATCTCATTCCCATTGTTAGGGAAGGCGGATGCACCCTGGTGGACCCCCACAAGCAGCACGTCCAGAGAGACTCGCCTTCCTCAAGCAGATTTGAAACATATGAAAACCCTCATACGGAGCAAAGCCGAGAGGGCCCAGGAAGTGCGCTTTTCCATGCTGGAGAAGGACACCGCAGGCTCTGATGTCGGTGACAGGCCGAGACAGCTGCCAAAACGGGTTAGGAGGGCCGAGGAGGATGTGCACGCTGCTGGCAGAAAGGCAGACTCTTCCCAGGACCTGGTCCTGGCCGTCTGCCTGTCGGTGTTCATCACGTTCTTCGTGGCTTTCTGCCTGGGGGCTTTTACGAGGCCTTATGTGGACAGACTGTGGCAACAGAGATGCCAGAAAAAAAGTCCAGGTTCAGCGTTGGGGAACGAGTATTCAAACCAGGCCTTCTACGATGAAATCGAAGGGGCGGTAAACCTACAGCAGCCGAGGATGGATCTGCCCCAAACTTTCCACCATCTAAACCTCTATGAGAACCAAGCCCCATGCGCCGCCGTGCTTCCAGCAAGAACGGTGGCACCGAGCAGAAGCGGGGCTGGCGGCCGGCAGGACGGGGAACAACGCGGGGTCCCCAATGGGGCAGGAAGTGGGAAGGATACGGTGCCCCCAAATCACAGTGCAGCCCGGCGCGTTCTCTACGGACCGCCAAACGCCCATGACACCCAACTCACATCGGCGGGATGGGACCACGTCTACAGGAATGATGTTCCTGGAGAAGGCAACTGTGACACTGTGGCCAGGCAAGTTTCCCTCGGTGAGCGTTCAGTGGGCATCCCTGCAGTGGCCGCCAGAATACAGAGCAGCCCTGGCTCAGTCCGTAAGGATTCCGATGAACCAGGCCCACCCTGCCCCAGAGAAACGACAGCGCCTCTCTCCCAAAGAGCAGCACGCGCGCACGCGCCCGGCACTGGGGAGGAGAGGGGAGGGGTCCCCCCACACTCGCGTTCAGAGGTTTCCATGGAGAACGGGCAGAGCGCACAGCAGCAGAGGCTCCAGGGCGCCGGTGCAGAGGGACAGCCTCCCGCCCACTACGACGCGGCCACGCTCAGTGACCCCGGAGACCCGTCTCCACTCGGCGGCCCTCCAGGAGGCCGCGGGGGCCCGCCAGTGACCCCAGCTTACCAGGAGCCCGCGCAGAAGCACACTCCTGACGCTCAGTACGAGGTGGACTCTGACTCCGAGTCTGAGGAAGGGTCTTTATTTACTCTGAGTTCAACAAGTTCAGAAGACTGGAGGAATGTGGCGCAAGAAGAGGCAGGCGGGGAGCAGAGCTGGAAAGCCGAGGAGCCCCCTGGGGACCAGGTCTCCTGTGAGAGGAGGGACAGTGTCAGGCCATTAGAGAGCCCTGAGGACAACATCGCCTTC
This sequence comes from Neotragus pygmaeus, assembly GCA_006410875.1. Classification (NCBI taxonomy): domain Eukaryota; kingdom Metazoa; phylum Chordata; class Mammalia; order Artiodactyla; family Bovidae; genus Neotragus; species Neotragus pygmaeus. Next base: position 15,062 of record SJYV01013006.1, on the reverse strand, counting down.
CAGAAGACTCTGAGGAAATGGGAAAATCAGGAAGATCATTTTGGAAAAACTGTCATTTCTGACCCAGACTCTCATTGGTGCCAGACTCATCTGGGAAGTGCCTCTAACACCAACAGTTATGAGGCTCCCTTGCCGCCATCATCAGGCAGCAGTTCTAGCAGCGAGGAGGTCCCAAGCATGTCCGTTCACAACTACATCTCTGCTCTTCAACCCAGCGCAGTGGAGTGGCCGTGCTCACTTAGAGACTTGGAATTTGCCAGTGTGGATGGTTTACCACAAACACCACCGTGTCCTGCCGAAGTTCCCTCAGATCCTGACAAGTGTCTGTCGTGAAGGAGACACAGATGTTTGTAAAGAACTTTATGTTCAAGGAATAGACACAGCTCAAAACAGTATCCCTTCCGAGGTCACTGCAGGGCAGAACTTGAGACCCTCACAACAAGATTCTGAACAGGACAACAAGAATGGACACTGATGCAAATGGGGGGTGTGTATGTCCTCTTGGGGACAATGATTCCAGAAAGGTTATAAGTGAAACACCATTTGTGAAGGGGTAGGGGGGCAGGAGGGGTATTTGGAAGATGGCTTCAAGAGCCAGGTACCAGTATTACAAATGCTTTCAGATAAAGCCAGCTCACTGAGCACATAGGAGCACTCCAGTGATAAAGACTGGGGTCAGCACTCAAAGCTGAGTCAATGAACTGGAGTCTCTAAATTCTAATATAATTAGAATATAATTGGTTAATTCTAATATAAAACTGCCATTCACAAGACATGGGTCATTTAGTTAGGGAAGCATTGAGATACCTAAATATCGAAGGTTCCAATTAATAAATTTTACACTAAAATTTAACACTGATGGTATTGCAGTTAGAAAAAAAGGTGATTCCAATTTTTATACTCAAACGCAGACCCAGAGAAACCTGATGGGAGTTAGCTGTCCATGTGAGGACCAGATCTGCTATGACAAACACAAGGATGTTCAACCTGAAAATCAAAGGGGATTCAAGTAACTTTTTTAGTGCATATTGAAGCACTTAGATGGAGCTGCTGAGGAGATTTTTAATGAATTTTGCACAAAGAACAGCACAGCTTTTTGGAGCGTGATTAGAAAACTACAAAACTGGAGGGATTCAGAGCAATTTAAATATTTGTTTAAAAATGTTAATGGAGACTCCATTTTGTAGAACAAAGTGTAAATTAAAAATTAATTTTCAGGAAGAGCATTTATGTTTCTTGTAAAAGAAAAAGGTACTCCACCGTCCTGTGTTTGCTTGGTAAATGTCTATGTCGTCATTTTTAGCTACGTCTGGCTTGGTCCCAGACCCTTTTGTCTTCTGCCTCGGTTTCCTTTCCCTGAGTGAGCTGTTACTTGTCATGGCTTTTAATTGTTATTTTCTGCTTCTGTAACTTCAGCTCTGAAATCTTTCTGGAACTTTAAACTCACATCCAGCTGCCTGTTGGATATCCCCATAGGCAGTTCAGTCTAAGCATGTCCAAAGTGAAACGCAGTAGCAGCGCCTAATCCTCTGCACCACCATCCCCAGCCTGATCCTCCATTTCACTATCTGCCCTGTTGCTCCATCTGGGAACCTGGGGGTCTTCCTCTCCTTGCTGCCCACATCTACTTATCTTCATTGAGTACAATCACTTCTAGCCCCTCAGTGTCTGTCAAGTCTGTTCTATCCCCTCTGTCCACACAGCTCCAGCTTCAGTTCTCACTTGGACACTCCCACTAGATCTGTGATGACAGCACACTAGCTGGGTTCTTCAGCACTGGCCCTGTATGCCTGTATCATTCCTACACTACAGCCAGGGAGTGGTTCCTGAAACCCAAGTATGACCACATGGCTCCCATTTTTTGTGGATGCAGTCTTTTCTGTTTTGTTTTGTTTTCCTTTTTAAATAGCACCACGTAACTCCCTGTCTCCAGACCTTTGTCCACATCGCATCTGCCCGCGATGTTTTTTCCAACGCTACCCAACAATCTCACCACCAAAGCCCCCCTTTAAGCTCAATAGACCCTACCTGAGTCTCAGCCTTAACACTTCCTCACGGAAGCCTTCCTGGACCCCTAGACTCAGCTGGATTTTCCTGTTGCAAACTCTCTTATTACACAAGCATTGTCCTTCACAAGGAGAGCTTATCGCAAGTAAAGTTGAATAGTTATTTGTGTGATGATTGGTTTGCTGTCTATCTGCCTCTTATCTCCAAAAGAACAACAATAATGTGTCTTGTCTCCTGAAGGTCTAGCATTTAATAGGTTCTTGGTATATGGATTTATTAAATGAATGAAAATGAACTGTTTAGTATTGATCTGGCCCCACTTTCCATCCAACTTTTCATGTGGTATTTATCTCACTGTGCAGTACCTTACTCTGAAATCCACAGTTACAGACACACCAGACTATGTCACCCTTGCCCACTCTGCTCCCCACATTCAGGGGCACATCTGGCCTTTCCACTAAGTCCAGTCCCTCCCTGCCTGGAAGATGTCTCTGCTGTTTTTGAGGTACTGTTTAAGGTCACCTCCCCTAAGAGCCTTTCTCGGCTCATTCCACCCAAGTAGAATGGACCACTTCCTTCCTCCCTCCAGTCCCTGCTATACTGCTGTGTGCTGTGGTGAAAACAAGGCTTCACGTGGCTTGACTGAGATCTGCTGGAGACTCTTCTGTGGGCTGGATGAAGTTCATTACCAGCATAGGGTCTATAAAGCTGAAAATCATCTCAGAATTTGCAGTTACTTTATAAAGTGAAAAATTACTTTCTATTTCAGCAGCATTGAAGAAAAAAAGTATATATGACTTTGACTATTTTTGTTTGTTTTTGTTCACATCTCCAAAAAAAAAGGTTTCTGGTAATGTGGTATAAACATCACAGTTATTGCAGTTAAGTAGGTCTGTATCTCAGCAAGTGCTCGTAAAAAAAAAATTTTTTTTAACCCCTCTCAGTATGCCTGCTTGGACAGAGGAGCCTGGAAGGTTACAGTCCCATGGGGTCGCAAAGAGTCAAACACGAATGAGCTACTAACACACACACACACAAGCTTGGCTAACACTGCTTGATGTGAGTGAGATTTGAGGCCCGCTACTTCCAGATTTCCAAAATGTCTCACCTTTGGGGTCTGCCCCCAAACTGACTCAAACTTTAGAATTCCTAAGTTCCTTAGATACCCTTTACCCCAGTTTCACTTATTCCAATTATGCCTCTAGTTCTATTATGACACAAATGACCTTTCAAACATCTCACTTTTCATTAAGATAACATTTTTTAATTTCTTTAGCAGAGTAACTCAAATTTTTATCAGACTAACAATTCCATAATAGAGTATTTTCATCTAAGAAAACATTGGGAAAACCCCTGGCATAATTAACCTTTACATGTTTCTAAGACTATTAAACACATCTTGGACACATGGCTGTACAAACAACATATGAAACATTAAAATACTTCTCTTAAAAAAAGCAACTAGTGCCACATTTACTTGTCTTTTTGATGTTATTTCAGGTTCAGTAAAGTCATTTTGGTTCAGGTTGACAAAAATTTCCCCTACCCCTCTAGAATGGTTCAAGATTTAAGTCATCAGGCCTCTCTCCCCTTCTCTCCTCGGGAAAGATTCATCTTACTCTTTCAGTGACCATGCAGGGTGAAGGAGAAAACAAAGGAATAACCGCTGAAACCACCAAACAGCAAATAGATATAAGCTAAGAGACACTACCGTATTTCCAGTTCATTTGAAAGACAAAATCCATTCGACTCAAGGCTGCATATTTTTCAGACCCAAAGGAGATGAAAGTGAAAGGGGGAGAAGGAGTTCCTTTTGCCCATGAATTTCACTAGAACTAGATTACTATGTCATCAAATAAAAAGTGGCCGGCCACAGACTTACAACGGGAGGTCTTACTAGCAAGTAGGAGGAAAGAGTGCTGTCTTTCTGTTGCCTGACAGTCTTATATTCATGAGAAATTGAGGGCAAAAACTGATTGTCTAAGCATTGTTTCTGCACAAACTAGCCAGTTTATATTTTTCAAATATCCATGTTAATGTTCTACTACTATCTGAAAAGTCTAGGTGTCATGGGCAGTGAAAGTGTTACTGAATTTTAAGGCTCTGCAGACTCTATATAATTTAACATACTCAATATAACAAGCATACTTCAGTCACCATAATGAGCAAGGACATCCCAAACCTGGGCACGAAATCTTTTCAGTCTTTTGTTGAAAGGCATTTTGTCTGCCTTTGTGTGTATATGTATCTGAAATCCTGAAGCAATGTCTGCACTTACACATGATAACATCTTGGCTCATTTGAATAGATGCAACCCACACTTGTTATTGGAAAAGAAAATTCTTATTTTTCTTTGAAGGTCGTTATTGATTGTGGCTTTCATGACTCAATATATTTTAATTAATCATAATTTTTGGTTTTTAGTTTTTAATACTTAGATTGTTGCAATTTGGTCAATCAATCCTCCTTTAGGCTAGTTTCTCCATCTTTCTCCAGAATGTCTAAAGCATCATTACTTTCTGGCAATAAATGTTCCAAGCCGGTCTAGAATGTTACCCCAAGAAGGGAATCAGCTTCTCTCCAAAGAAACCTGCTTAAATAGACCTGCTTAAATAAATAGTTCTGGTTTGTCTGCTATAATGTGAAATGTGCATTAATGAAAAAAACCACATGTTTTATAAAAATATACATTAAAAGTCATGGGGCTTATGGAATGAATAAAGTTAGGGAGACTGCTCAAAAAGATAGGCCCCCCTTGTGACTAAAGTGCTAAGAAAAACAATCATTGGTACCTTGGCAATCACCTTGGACCACACAGGCAGGCAGCTAGACATGGCTAGAGGCTACCAGAGTGGACATTAAAAATTCACATAAACATTGAATGGCAGTACTGGCCACTGTTCAGTTAGAGCAGAACCAGGAGGTTGCTGGGACAATCCAGCCGGAACCAGCTCTGAGCCAGGAACTTCCCAGGCACAGGAGCCAAAAGTGACACAAAGCTAAGGTCCACATCTCTGGGCTCCCACAGAGCCTGGTGCGGGTGCTCATTTTCAATGTCCACAAAACACAATGCGAGGAATCCTGCTCCCAGGACAGCACTGAGCAGTGGGCGTGCTTTCCTTTCTGCTGAAGGTTTCAGTTCTACTCCTGCTCTTCTGGCGCTCCTCATCTAGAAAAATCTGATATGACCAGGCTTGACTTTTAGGTTAGACTGACATCATTCTCTAATCACACTCGAACTAATTCCTATGGCGGAAACATGCTTTGCGAAGCCATCAGTTTCTTCTCTCTTTGTATATGCAGATATCCTCCCACCTCCTTGAATCTGAGCTGACCTGAACCTGCTTTAACTACCAGAGTACAGCAGAAGTGACTGAAGGGCTTCCAAGATTGTCATAAGAACTTTTACAGCTTCTATCTAGGTGCCTTGGACTGCTCACTCTGGATGATGCCAGCCCCCACCTAAGAAATTCAGTTACCCTAAGCCCACCATACTATAAGGAAGCCCAAGCTAGCCACGTGGAGAGAGAGATACCCAACTAGCTCCCCATTGTTCCAGACATCCCATCCCAGATGTCAGACATTTAAAGATGATGACTTCAGGGAGTTCCCTGGTGGTCTAGTGGTTAGGACTCAGCACTTCATTGCCGTGGCTGGGTTCAATCCCTGGTTAAGGAACAGAGATCCTACAAGCTGCAAGGCAGAGCCCCCACCCCCACCAAAAAAAGGTATACAATAAAGATGATGACTTCAACCATAGCCACACCTGACTGTAACGTTAAAAAGACCCAAAGCAAGAACAACTCAAGCAAACCTGTTAACCTCCAGAACAATGAGAGATAATGGTGATTGTTGTTTTAAGCCATTAAGTTTTAGGGTTATTTTACCACTTTAATAGATAGCATATTCAAAAGCAGAGACATTACTTTGCTGACTAAGGTCCATCTAGTCAAGGCTATGGTTTTTCCAGTGATCATGTATGGATGTGAGAGTTGGACTGTGAAGAAGGCTGAGCACCGAAGAATTGATGCTTTTGAACTGTGGTGTTGGAGAAGACTCTTGAGAGTCCCTTGGACTGCAAGGAGATGCAACCAGTCCATTCTGAAGGAGATCGACACTGGGATTTCTTTGGAGGGAATGATGCTGAAGCTGAAACTCCAGTACTTTGGCCACCTCATGCGAAGAGTTGACTCATTGGAAAAGACTGATGCTGGGAGGGATTAGGGGCAGGAGGAGAAGGGGACGACTGAGGATGAGATGGCTGGATGGCATCACTGACTCAATGGACATGAGTCTGAGTGAACTCCGGGAGTTGGTGATGGACAGGGAGGCCTGGCGTGCTGCAATTCATTGGGTCTCAAAGAGTCGGACACGACTGAGCGACTGAACTGAACTGAACTGAACTACCACTTTAATGACAGAAAGTGAAGAGAAACTAAAGAGCCTCTTGATGAAGGTGAAAGAGAAGAGTGAAAAAGCTAGCTTAAAACTCAACATTCAAAAACTTAGATCATGGCATCTGGTCCTATCACTTCATAGCAAAGAGATGGGGAAAATGTGGAAACAGTGTCAGATTTCATTTTCTTGGGCTCCAAAATCAATCCAGATGGTGACTGCAGCCATGAATTAAAAGACACTTGTTTCTTGGAAGAATAGTTATGTCAAACCTAGACAGTGTTTTAAAAAACAGAGACATCACTTTGCTGACAAGGTCCATAATAGTCAAAGCTATGGCTTTTCCAATAGTCACATATGGATGTGAGAGTTGGACTATAAAGAAGGCTGAGCACCGAAGAATTGTCGCTTTCAAACTGTGGTGCTGGAGAAGACTCTTAGAATCCCTTGGACTGCAAGGAGATTAATCCAGTAAATCCTAAAGGAAATCAACACTGAATATTCATTGGAAGAACTGATGCTGAAGATCCAATACTTCAGCCACCTGATGCAAAGAGCTGACTCATTGGAAAAGACCTTGATGTTAGGAAAAATTGAGGACAAGAGGAGAAGGAATTGACAGAGGATGAAATGGTTAGGTGGCATCACTGACTCAATGGATGTGAGTTTGAGGAAACTCAGGGAGATAGTGATGGACAGAGAAGCCTTGTGTGCTGAAGTTCATGGGGTCTCAAAGAGTCGGACATGACTTAGTGACTGAACAACAGCAAAGTTTTAGGGTGATATATTATGTAGTTGACCAGAACATAGAGAAATATACTATAATAGTGTACGGAGAAGGCAATGCAACCTACTCCAGCACTCTTGCCTGGAAAATCCCATGGATGGAGGAGCTTAATAGGCTGCAGTCCATGGGGTTGCTAAGAGTTGGACATGACTGAGCAACTTCACTTTCACTTTTCACTTTCATGCATTGGAGAAGGAAGTGGCAACCCACTCCAATGTTCTTGCCTGGAGAATCCCAGGGACGGGGGAGCCTAGTGGGCTGCCATCTATGGGGTCGCACAAAGTCAGACACGACTGAAGCAACTTAGCAGTAGCAGTATATGAAAATTAAGCATAGGTGTGGAGGATATATTATCTGTCTTGAGTGTAGTGTTGGGATAACTGTAGCTGGGCTATTTAGAGGCAGAATTAGAAAAGATCTCCTTTGTATACCTGAGCTCACATGAACACATTCAAGGTTTAGTTTTACATTTCCTCTGTGCTATACCGGCTAACAATTTTAGCTTCTACTGGGGCTTCCCTGGTAGCTCAGCTAATAAAGAATCCACCTGCAATGCAGAATGCAGGAGACCCCAGTTTGATTCCTGGGTTGGGAAGATGCCCTGGAGAAGGGACACACTACCCACTCCAGGATTCTTGGATTTCCTTGGTGGCTCAGATGGTAAAGAATACACCTGCAATGTGGGAGTCCTGGGTTCGATCCCTGGGTTGGGAAGATCCCCTGGAGGAGGGTATGGCAACCCACTCCAGTATTCTTGCCTGGAGAACTCCATGGACAGAGAAGCCTGGTGGGCTATAATCCATGGGGTCGCAGAATCTTCCAAACTTTGATTTTAAGTTCTTATCTTTCTTAACTTGCTGAGTCACAGATTTATTTATGAAAGTGAAAGGGTGAGTCACTCATCGTGTCTGACTCTTTGCAACCCTATGGACTCTGTAGCCCACTAGGCTCCTCTGTCCATGAGATTCCCCAGGCAAGAGTACTGGAGTGGGTTGCCATTTTCTTTTCCAGGGCATCTTCCTGATCCAGGTATCAAACATGGGTCTCCTGCATTGCAGGCTGATTTTTTACCGTATAAGCCACCAGGGAAGCCAGATTTATTTATAACTTAAATGATATAACTTATTTTTTATCCTTCCACACAAATTAAGTCTGAAGTGAAAATGTTAATATTAACACAGATAATAAGACTACTGGATGATTAATAAGGTTTAACATTGCAGTGTTTGGCAGCTATATTTGTAAATATCCCATTACTGATTGCTACTCAAATTCTTTTGCTTTGATTTATTGCGGTTGAAACATAAGCAAAGCTTCCTGTTGTGTTTGGTTTTAAGATTTTTGAAAGTCCTATTTTAACCATGCTACTGTTTCAAATACCAGAAATTATAATGTACTTTCTAAAGCATTAGTAGAACCAGAAACAGCTTTCCATAGGAAAGGAGAAAACACAACTTGTTTTAAGTTTATTTATATTTGCAGTCATTAACAAGTACCATTTTCATCTATTACTGTTTCTTACCTGGCATTTTGTGACTTTTCATCTGTTTCATGATTACTGACATCCAAACAAATAAAAGAGGTTTACGTTTCACGTGGTAAAAAAACTTTCATCATAAAGTAATTTGATAACAAGAGAGTTCTGATGGCTTTACACTGGATGGCTGAGAAACACAGCCAAAAAGAATTATCACCAAGATACAGACAGTCTCTCTTACCTGAGAGTTTGTCTTAACCCTGCTGCTGCTGCTAAGTCACTTCAGTCGTGTCCGACTCTGTGCGACCCCAGAGACGGCAGCCCACCAGGCTCCCCCGTCCCTGGGATTCTCCAGGCAAGAACACTGGAGTGGGTTGCCATTTCCTTCTCCAATGCGTGACAGTGAAGTCGCTCAGTCGTGTCTGACCCTCAGCGACCCCATGGACTGCAGCCTACCAGGCTCCTCCATCCATGAGATTTGCCAGGCAAGAGTGCTGGAATGGGGTGCCATTGCCTTCTCCGTCTTAACCTTATTATTTAGCAAATATGCACTGGTAGCAGCAGCATCTTCTCTTTCAACAAAGAGGAATTATTTGCATATAATGCCCAATTAAACAAATGTACCTTTAGGTGCAAGAGTTGTTTACAGTTCCTTTTTTTTTTTTTCAGAAAGACTACTGTTTTATCATTACTAGTACTATATTTTTGACTGTGCTGGGTCTTCCTTGCCGTGCATGGACTTTCTCTAGTTGCGGCAAGTGGCGGCTACTTTTCCTTTTGGTGCATGGGCTTCTCATTGCAGTGATTTCTCTTGTTTTGGATCAGGAGCTCTAGGGTGGAGAGCTTCAGTAGTTGCTGGTGTGTGGGCATAGTTGCCCTGTGGCATGTGGAATCTTTCCAGACTAGGGATTGAACCGGCGTCCCCTGCATTGGCAGGCAGATTCTTAACCACAGGACCACCTACAGTTCTTTTTACTTAAAATACTTTCCTTTCTTAAAGAGGCTTAAACTTTTTTTGTTCCCTGTCTTTCTCAAAAGAGAAAGATAAACTGTCCTCCAAACGGACTTCCCTGGTGGCTCAGACGGTAAAGCATCTGCCTATAGTGCAAGAGACTCGGGTTCAATCCCTGGTTCAAGCCCTGGGTCAGGAAGATCTCCTGGAGCAGGAAATGGCAACCCACTCCAGTATTCTTGCCTGGAAAATCCTCCAAATGTATTGAGACAAACAGCTGGCTGATGCAACTTGATTGCTCAATAACAGCTTAAACTTAGGCCCCAATAAATTATGTTTGAAATATAAGTGTGGGACTTTCTGCCATATATTTTTACAAGACAGTGGGCTATTGTGGTAGTGCAGCCCAGGCCCTGAAAGCTGATCTCTCTTGATATGGTCAGGACTATGTCACTGACCTCAATAAACAGAGGGCCCGCTGACTTTCTCTGCAGGGTAGCCCAAAAGCAATAGGATGTGCCCTGGGTGGTATACTGGGTAACACTCAGTGACTCCAGGCTGTCAGAACAGGTCCTTCTTCCTTCTCTGACAACAAGCTTTGCTCTACTCAGAAGGGCTGGAGATGGCTTTTAAGCTTACTTTGGTTTTACCCATACCTTTTGTGGCTGCATGAAGATCCATTCCTTTAGAGAAGGAAAAAAAAAAAAAAAAACCCTGCTTTCAATTCCATCACCAGAACTAGAATAGCAGTCTTCATGCAACCTGTGTCCTATAGCATCTGGAACCCCAAGCTTATTGAGACTAAGGGCATGCTTTATACATAACCACCACCCCTACATTCCAGCAATCAAATATTGAACTGAACTTAAGGGAAAAATGGATTTCAAATAATCCTTACTTGGTAAATTATTTCATCAAAATAATTAAACACAGAGTTGATGCTTCAGTTTTAATGAAAAGTAGTCTGGAGTAGCTCATAAACAAGTAGCATTAGCAAGGCCTTGATCAGTTCTGGGTGGAGCAGTGTAACCCATTCAGTTAGTAGCAGATGTAGCCCAAAGGAGTGAACCCATGGATTCATGCAATTTTTGCTAGGATGTGATGTAGAAATTAGAAATGCTTTTCATATCAAATGTAAAGTTACAAAATTAACAGAAATAAAAATAAGACTATTTTCCATAAATTCTTTGCTTTCATATAAAGCCTTCTTTCTGTACATTTAATAACCTTAATACAGTCTTCCAGGGGACCCAGTGATAAAGAAACCACCTGCCAAGCAGGAGACGTGGGTTCGATCCTTGAGTTGGGAAGATCCCCTAGAGAAAGAAATGGCAACCCATGTCAGTATTCTTGCTTGGGAAATCCCATGGACAGACAGAGGAGCCTGGCAGGCTATAGTCCATGGGGTTGGAAAAGAGTTCGACACAACTTAGCAGCTAAACAACAATGTCCTTAATAACTAACATAAATATTGCAATCATTTCTTACACCTCACTGATTTGAAAGCTTGTTTTTTTTTTTCAAATGAAATGTTTTGACTGGTTAAATAGTAGTTAACTGAACACACCAGTGGAAAACCTAGAGTTGTATTTACTTTCATTGACTATTTTTCAGTTCAGTTCAGTCACTCAGTCATGTCCAATTCTTTGCGACCCCATGAATTACAGCACACCAGGCCTCCCTGTCCTTCACCATCTCCTGGAGTTGACCCACACTCATGTCCATCAAGTCTGTGATGCGATCCAGCCATCTCATCCTCTGTCATCCCCTTCTCTTCCTGCCCCCAATCCCTCCCAGCATCAGAGTCATTTCCAATGAGTCAACTCTTCGCATGAGGTGGCCAAGTACTGGAGTTTCAGCCTCAGCCTTCCAGTGAACACCCAGGACTCCTTTAGGATGGGCTGGTTGGATCTCCTTGCAGTCCAAGGGACTCTCAAGTCTTCTCCAACACCACACTTCAAAAGCATCAATTCTTCCGCACTCAGCTTTCTTCACAGTCCAACTCTCACATCCATACATGACCACTGGAAAAACCATAGCCTTGACTAGATGGATCTTTGTTGGCAAAGTAATGTCTCTGTTTTTGAATATGCTATCTAGGTTGGTCATAACTTTCCTTCCAAGGAGTACGTGTCTTTTAATTTCATGACTGAAATCACCATCTGACTATTTTTAAGATTCACTAATTATTAATATTTGCCATATTTATTTTTTCTCTCATACACTTGTGTGCACACACACTAAAAACACATATATGTATTTATATATATTATATAAGTATATATTTAATATATATTATTTATTATTGTATATATGCATATATATGCATTCCAGAAATGTGGGTGAATATGTCACAAATATCTTCAATATGAAAAAAAAGTAAAACAGTATTATCTATGATTCCAGACTCTATGGACATCTTGTAGATACCAAAATCATAACTACATTTTTGTCTTGCCTCCACATCAATTTATTAATGTGGGTCACATTCAGAAGGCCATCCCTCAGCAAGGGGAATGAATTTCTGTTGGCAAATGATGAGAAATAATGTTGATAATTATGCAGGGAATAAATTAATTTCCTCTCCTTCTTCTTTCCTTCTTTTTTTTTAGCTTTGTCATTTCATTCTTTCTTATAGCTGGTGTAGGTAACTGACCTGACTGGGCAAACTCTGTTCCAACTTGGAACAGTTTCCAGGAGAATAACGGATCAGAGATGGCAGAGCCCACCATTGATTCTAACCTTATCCTGTAGAGGAAGAATGTGAAGCAACAGATTAGTAAACTGCTGTGCCCAAGGTCACCCAGCTAGTCCTTGTTTCCAACCAGAATTCACTCTGGATGTCCCCCATCAGTGAGGACGATCCTTATCCTTGCCTCTCTCGCTGGCTGGCTTGACAGGGAGGCCCTGCCACCCAGGAGATGTAGATAACATTCTCTACAGGATGTCACAGTATCTTCCAGGTGTTTCCTCCCAAGAAAACTAGTGCCTGCCGCAGCAGACGCCACACCTGGCATCCTCCCTGCCCCATGCATGGGGCTACAGGGTGGTACTCAGGGTGTAGCCCCAGGCTATTGCAGCCCCATCTTCACCTTCCTGCATTCTGGGATGGGCTCCAAGGAGCTGTCTTCAAGGGTCAAGGCTTCCCTCTTCCTGCTTCCATCGCTCCCTCCAGATCCAGGTGAGCCCTGAGGTTCTCCCTTTGGGGATGGACCCCCACACTGCCCTTCCCACCCTTCTCCTTCCCTCAGGTGAGCTGGCTGTACTTAGCAGCTAGGACCCTACGGGTGGTAGCAGCTAAAACGGCCCTCGGTTGCTCCCCCCACCACCAACTTAAAAAAAAAAAACTCAAACAGCTGAAGTGCGTTTGTTTGGTCTGGAGTTATTCCTGCTACAGACAGCCGCCACCCAGCTGGCAGAGGCCATTTGCACTCAGAGCAGCCTCCCTGCCTCCCGCCAGCCCCACGTTAGCTGCACATACCGATTTTTTTTTCTATTTTTTTTAATGACATGTAGTTGATTTACATCGTTGTGCTAATTTCTGCAAAATGATTCACTTAAACACAGATACACATTCTTTTTTAATCTTCTTTTCCCTTATGGTTTATCCAGGAGATTGGATATAGTTCCTTGCTGTTTATCCATTCTAAGTGTAATAGTTTGTATCTGCCAACCACAAACTCCCAGTCCATCTCTCTCCCTTCTCCACTGCCGCTGGGCAAGCTCAAGTCTGTTTTCTACATGTGTGCACATGTTTCTGTTTTGTATACAGGTTCATCTGTTCCATATTTTAGATTCCATACATAAAAGATATCATATGAATGAGGTATTTGTCTTTCTCTTTAATTAAGGTTGCCAGGTTTAGCAAATAAAACTACAGGACGCCTAGCTGAGTTTGCCTTTAAGCTAAACAACAAATGTTCTCCAACTATGTAGGTATGTCTCATGCAATATTTAAGATTTATTTATATTAAGATATGATTTGTTGTTTAGCTGAAACTTAGATCCAACTGGGTGACCTGTGTTTTACCCGGCAACCTTATTTTCATATTGAAATAAGAGGAGCTGAAAAATCTTCTACAAGGTCTTGAAAGGATCTGCAGCTCCAGCAAGGGTGAGAGCCAGTGCACACTGGTGAGCTACGTTTGCTCACAAGACAGTGATTAGATGTCTGGTATGTCCTACGTGGGGCATTATGCACACACCACCCGTGCTTGCAAAACTGCCTCCTCAAAGCTAGAAAATGATTTACAAGTAGTAAAAATGGAAATTCACTCACACCCAAATCCAGAGGGCAGAAAACCCAGAACAAGTTCTGCCCGCAGTTGCCAAGGAAAAAAATAAAAATAAAAAATAAACCATGACAAAGCCAAATAGTTGCAAAAGTATTCCCTTACACAGAAGCAAAGAGTTACTTGTAGGGAGAGTGGGTTTGTAAACTCTTGCCGTTTCCATAGGAGCCTCTCCTAAGATCTTCCCATTCTGTAAACTCTGCCACTAGCGCTCACTCCAAGTATTCCACCAACTCCCCGACCTGCTGGCTTCAAATCGTATCAGCTTTTACTTTGGCTGACTCAGCAGCCTGGAATGACTTTCAGTTAAAGCAGTGACACATTTAAAATATTGCCAAATTCAGGCTTAAACTGAAGAAAGTAGGGAAAACCACTAGACCATTCAGGTATGACCTAAATCAAATTCCTTATGATTATACAGTGGAAGTGAGAAATAGATTTAAGGGACTAGATCTGACAGAGTGCCTAATGAACTATGGACAGAGATTCATGATATTGTACAGGAGACAGGGATCAAGACCATCCCCATGGAAAAGAAATGCAAAAAAGCAAAATGGCTGTCTGAGGAGGCCTTACAAATAGCTGTGAAAAGAAGAGAAAAGCAAACGAGAAAAGGAAAGATATAAGCATCTGAGTGCAGAGTTCCAAAGTATAGCAAGGAGAGATAAGAAAGACTTCCTCAGCGATCAATGCAAAGAAATAGAGGAAAACAACAGAATGGGAAAGACTAGAGATCTCGTCAAGAAAATTAAATATACCAAGGGAACATTTCATGCAAAGATGGGCTCGATAAAGGACAGAAATGGTAGGGACCTAACAGAAGCAGAAGATTTTAAGAGGTAGCAAGAATACACAGAAGAACTATACAAAAAAGATCTTCATGACCAAGATAACCACAGTGGTGTGATCACTCACCTAGAGCCAGACATCCTGGAATGTGAAGTCAAGTGGGCCTTAGAAAGCATCACTACGAATAAAGCTAGTGGAGGTGATGGAATTCCAGTTGAACTATTTCAAATCCTCAAAGATGATGCTGTGAAAGTGCTGCACTCAATATGCCAGCAAATTTGGAAAACTCAGCAATGGCCACAGGACTGGAAAAGGTCACTTTTCATTCCAATCCCAAAGAAAGGCAATGCTAAAGAATGTTCA